>JAQFZG010003678.1:0-13141 GCA_034695465.1 Entomobrya nicoleti | reverse complement strand
GTATTATCAAAACTGTCAATCGGTCGTCTGCGCAACTGCAGAGTAGACACTTTCGCAGAAGAAACTCCAGAATAACGACAGGTCAGCTAACCTTCGTAAGTAAAAACTATTTTAAAGGTATAACACATTTAATTGTAGCAACCATACACTTTACTTTATTATACATGTCTACAAATGTAATTTCATTTTGTTGATTTATGTAACAGATTGGAACAATAGTTGGCTTGGGCTTTGCTATAACCAGGATTCCCATTATTATTGCAATGTGGTTGTCTAGTTTTCGAGGGGAAGTAATATTTCCGATTTGGACCACTTTAATTCCAGTTCTTCTGGCCAAATCCTCTGCAGCTTTAAACCCGTTTATATATGTGTTGTCTACAAAACGATATCGCAAGAGATTATTTGGGTTTATATATAAATGTGTATGCTGGAAAACTGGTCATGAAACAGAACCATGCGTTGTTTTTAATAGAGGAGACTTTTCAACTGGAAAGAAATCCGATGTTGAGCGGAACGTTAATAATAAAGTTGTAATAGAAATGTGTATTAATTCATCGGGAGTGCATGAAATTTACCGGGGAATAAGGACATTTGAATTCAAGAATGGTGAGAGATATATGATTGAATTCAGAGTGAGGAAAGATAATTTAATATAATTTATGGAAGGAAAATCAACTGAAAAAACGTATTTTTGATATAATATTTTTGTTAACTAAAGCTTATTTAATTGAACATAAATTATCGCCAGTTGTGTAGCTTTGTAAAGTTGTTCATTAATAAAACATTTTCTCAATTTAGTGTAAAAAATATTTGGAATTGAAAACATAAAGATTACTGAGTGCTTTATTTTGCTTACCAATTTTTTTAAAATCATTCATCTTGAAATGTGACAAGTTATAAATATCTTTGAATTATGTGTTGCATAATTAAATAGTTAATAAAAGCAACTAAAAAAATAATTTTACTTGCATTTTCATAACAAAATGTTATTTTCGCATTTCTTAATCTATTAAAAAAGAAGACAGTTATGATTGATTTTGGTTTTATTTTGTAGCGACACAAAAACCATAAAATGTAAGTTTTTTATCAATTAAAAATGCAGTAATCGAAAAAAGAGAATAAACTGCAAGATAAAATGTACATTTCAAGCTGATGATCAAAGAAATAAAATGATTCATTAAAAACTACTCCAACAATAAAAGGTTTAAATTGTAAACTGAATAAACCAATATTTCATTTACAAGGTCATATCATGATTGCAAATGTGGGCATGGTGAATAGCAATACAACGTAAAGTAAAAAGTGCATCATGTGAAGTGAATCATGTGCACTACGATCATTCTAATGAACTTATTTTTTGTGTTCATAGGCATCCAAAGATCACAATAAAGACACTATTAATCAATCTATTAATCAATCAAATGAACTTATTCAAAAATAATATTGAAAATTAAATAGTAGCTCGAAATGAATAACAACTATAAGTTTTTCTTGGGACCTTTTTTGTTTCACGTGTCTTTCAGGATTTCGACGAATTATGCACTAACATGCAACATGACGAAAGCAACGTCACACTTTTAATAAGTCTTCTTAGTTGTTGCTTAAATAACCGGTTTGTTTATTGTTTATCGTGGTAATTATTACGTACTGAAATTTGATTCCATTGAAAACCTATATTTTCCTCTAACAAGATTTTACTTGGTTGTTACGCATTGAAGGAACTTACAGTAATTCAGCCAGCGGGAGGAATCGGAATATCAAATAAATCGATTCCTGGACTCAACCATTATTTTTCCCTTTAACATAGAAAAAAGTTTATAATTTTAAACCGCTACCAATTGTACAAAAAATAACTTCCATAAAATTGAATTATCTTACCGCATTCCAAGTTGATATGCTGTAATATGTAGTTGCTTTAAAAAATGCTTCAACAATGCATCTAGCCCCAAAAATGACAAAAAACATGAATATGCCGAGAAGTACATAATAAAAAGGTCTCAAATAAATCCGAAAATGGTAATGACTGTAGAATTAACGTTTCTTGCCTTATATATTAACAATAAGCAATGTGTTATTTAGTGCGAAAAACTAAGAAACATGGATACATAAATAACTACGTTGTCCAAATATCATATTTACTAATATTTTAGTGTGATAAGATGAAGAATTCATCCATTCTACGAAACCTTTCCAAATCAATTGCCCTGAAAACCTACGAAAATTACGTCATATTTAAGTATAATTCGTAAATACGTATGCACCCCAAAAACTGGTTTTTTCATCGCTTACCGAAAGTAAAAAAAAATTGCTTGAATTTAACAAATTCAACAAACTTGAAGTTTTTTGAGCCTGCTAAATTATGGTAACCTAATATTGATTTCTGAAAAACGTACAGTACACAAAATGTTATTTATAACAAATTAGCATGATGTATCAAATAATTATGTATGGAGTAAGGTTGTGCTTTCCAAATGCAAGTTTGATTTCTCATGGTACAAATAATACCATGTAATAATTAACTTTTTTTTAAACAAAACATTGGGTCCAAAAAGCAATGTATGCAGAGGTCTTTAAATGTCGAACAAATAATACATGTAAATAAATAATTGATTAAACTTATTAGCTACATCGGTTCCACTATTATGGAAAAAAACTTGTAATTCATCATCATTTTTGTATTTATGCTTTTTTTGGTGAAAATGTAATAACGATAAGTTCATTTAAAACGTTTCCTCACCTTGGCATTTCCCTATTAAGTTTTCTCGTGACAAACTATCATTGTTACCGTAACGGTGACCTGAATCGTAACAAAACACCATTTTTAAATTTAATAAAAAATGATGTCAGGCCTAATTTTAATTTTTTTTAGTTTAGGCATAATGAAAAATAATGCAACATTTTCTACCATTCACTGTCCTAGTGTTCCCTAAATTGACCGAAATTGTCCCTAGGCAAACTAATAGTATTATGTATGGCATTTTCGTCGAGTTCGATTTGTTTACTTATGAAAACGTACCTACAGATAAAAAAAATCCATGTGCGTACCTACTTTTAATACATGAAAAAATTAAACTACTTAAATACATGATAAAAATGCAGTCTATATGCCTGCTGTATTATTACGCTTTTTATTACTCTATTATTGTAACGCCTGATACGCCTGCACATACAAATAATGCTCATTTTTACAATTGATTAAAGTTTCTTGATTTCCTTTAAAATATTCCATTGACAAACAGAAAATATAAGCATAGTTGGTCTCTATTGACACACTTTATATTACTTTATACGGATCAAAATTAGAATCACGCAAAATAACATGTGTTCAAATAAATTTAGGAATGACAAAGGAACCATTTTATAGTTTACTGCTAAAATTAAAAGTTTAATACTTCAAAATTTGACAAAACCAGCATTAAACGGTATTGAGTAGCATAAATTTGTAAGCTTTACTATTTAGGTACGATTTACCCGCAGCATACTTTTCCCTCAATGAAGAAACTTTTCTGCTCTGTATTACAATATTATAATTATTACGTAATCAAATATTTCTTCAAACAAGACAAAATCTATGATCATAAATAGTTTTACTGACAACAAAGCATTCATTATTTAGTTAATTCGCAAAAAAATATATAATAACTTGAAATGCGTCATTGTAGAAACGAATACCTTTTTCATGTACTTTTTCCAGATTCGTTCAATTACAGACGTATCACTTTCACGCAAAGGACAATTGCTCATCTAACCCGTCGTATGATTTTATCATTTAAGGAAAAAGTTTTCAACATTATTACTAATACAGTTTCTGTTACCCTTGATTACACACGTTGAGAAATCCAATAATATTAGAAAAATTGATGGTTTGAAGTTGAAGCCTTTTTGTAATCTTGTTATCTGGTTAGCAGTAAGAATACGAGAAATTGTTAGTGAGAAGTGAGAAAGTTCCTGTACAAAAGAAACGCAAAGAATACCTTCCATACATTCTACTATAAAACAAATTCCACGTTTTTACATATTTACATAATTAAACCTTATTTAATTCCCAACATGAATTGATAACGATCAAGGTGAACTATTAAACTTTCAATAAAATTCATAATTGCATTTTTATTTCCTTTTAAAACATTAATTGATTAAAAAATATGGAATGTGACAACAAGATCATTATGTTTCAATTTCAAAAGAGCCTTCTCTTTTATTTTTACATACAATTCTAAAACAGAAAAGAAAGTGTTACGAAACTGCTTACTTCGTTTTGCTTCCAAAATCACGAGTGAAATCCATATTTTTCGTGCGTCATGCCAGCAAGCCAGCATCAAGAATTTATCTTAGGCAACAATCAACTCATTAAGTTTCAATCAGAGAACTTTAGCAAACGTCATTACCTTTTTCAAAGACTTTTTAAGGAAAAAAGTCCTTTTTATGATAATCCATTATTTAATTTGTAATATAATGGTATTATTTAACAAGCATTACGTAACATGCCTCTTATATTTTGTTTTAAGCGTAACTTTACATAAACATCTGAAAGAGAATACAAATTGTTCATACCATTCTATCCTGCTCGCATAGAAAGGTAAGCTTAACATGAACACAGGAAAGCAGTGAAAGGTGAAAGCACAGCGGGCTATAAAAACCGAGCCTATTGGATACAGCATAGTATATTTGTTGCACTGTTACAATTTCTTTCAGTCTGCAACAGACTTTCAGTCTTGCTACACTTTCCAGTAAAGTTCTCCTTGCAAACATAGTAGTAAGTAAATACACGATTCAATATAGCACAGCACAATCTTATCGAGATATTAAATCATATTCAAATGGAATTCTCTTTTGGTTTCGTTCGCATATTTTTTTCAAAAAAGTCAACTGCTAATAGTCAATGATAATATTAAAATTCAATTAAAAATTGAGTGTGCTAAATTGCAAGTTGTCTTCCTTTTCACTTTTATTGTTGAAGTAAATCCCTTATAAAGCAACAATGGAGTACAAACAAACCTTAGACGAAACTTTTTACGTTAACCACACGAATTTTTCAGAATTTCTCGAAAATGACGGGGTGAACTTAGATTTTGGTAATTTGAGCTTGTTCTTCAATTCCTCCGATAAGTTACTACTACCAACATGGTGGAAACTATTCGATGAAAAATATCTTCGCCAATCACTTCAATGGACGATTATATTGAGTATAGCTTATTTGCTTATTTTAATTATTGGGGTGATTGGAAACGTCATGGTGATTTTGGTGGTCTTACTACGCCCCAAAATGAGATCCGTGACAAATATATTTATTATGAACTTGGCTGTGGCGGACCTTTTTGTGATCGTGTTTTGTGTGGCGGGTGCACTACTGTCTCATTTGTTTGCACGTAAGTTAAATTTAATTAAATGTTCATAAAATTTGAGAAAAATCATTTTTTTAAATGGTATATTAAATGGCAATTTACAAATTTCAGCATGGTTGCTGGGCCCATTTTCATGCAAAGGGATTGCTTACGTACAAGGCGTTTCAGTATGCGCTTCTGCCTACAGTTTAGCTGCTATATCACTTGATAGGTAACATAATTATTATAAAAAATTCCTACAAATAAACACGTTTATCTTACAAATTATTTATTTATGATTTGCAGATGCAAAGCCATTTATAATTCATATGGACGATCAAAGGGTCTCTCAAAAAAGCAATGCATCCGGGCAATCTCTTTAATCTGGATGAATGCTTTAACTTTAACAATTCCATGGGCTTTAATATTTAACGTGACAACTACTCAATATGGAGGACATACGTATTCATACTGTGTGGAGAATTGGACCGACGAATTTCTGGGAAAGCTTAACTTTCTCATCATTAATTTTCTCATTAGCTACTGTCTGCCGCTTTTACTAATATCGATTTCCAATCTGGTCATTTGGTGTCACGTGAACCATCGGAAAGTGCCTCGTGACTCGGACGATTCATCAGGGAACATTCGAAAAATGCATCGTAAGGCTAGACATGGAGTATTTAAAATGTTGGGAGTTGTCACTCTTGTATTTATTTTAAGTTGGTTGCCTCTCTACGTATTAGTTATGAGAATAAAATTTGGTACAAATATAACAGAATCAGAGTATAGCTTACATGGGATTTTAATGCCGTTTGCACAATGGCTAGGTAGTTGGAGTTGTAGTGTGAACCCGATTTTGTATGCATTTTTGAATAAAAAGTTTAGAAAAATGTTTGTTTCCCTATTGCCTTCTTGGATACCGTTTGTGCGACATAGTAGTACAAGCTATATTACTAGAGATGAAAAAATGAATGGAACGTTTAAAAGCAGCTTGAAATCATTGAGTGGAATCTCTAGCTATTCACCTAGAAGTTCAAGGAAAAGTAATCAAAGTTGTGGTAAACGTGTTGTCGTGGGTGTAGAACGTAAGTATAGTAGTACAAGATCGATTTGTGTAGCACATTGTCGATCTACTCGATACAAAGAGAAAGATTTAATAGTGGAATTGAGTACATCACCGGTAAATATTGCTGGAAAATCAAGTAGAAAAATTAGCGTGTAGAATAAATCCGAGTGTCTGTAATGGGCCAAGTTGCAAAATTTAGAAGGAAAATGGTTTATACTTGCATAAGATGTGCTAATTAATTAAGAAACGTGTACAGGGGATTAGTCTATGGAATATCATATTATTATTAGTGGATTATTGATGTAGTTTATTTTAGAGAAAAGGTGCGCCAGATTCTTTTTTTCGTTACTGAAGTTAAAGCTTTATCCAGGTGGGCTCAAACATAGTTTACTAGCAAAGAAAAAATAAAGGCTTATTTGACAACTTTTTCTTTCACTATATCTTTACAGCATTGTAAAACGCAAGGTGAACAATATGAAACAACAAACTTTTTCGTTACGAATGTTTTTTTTTCTTCTTCGAATAGTGCAACGTGGGACATGTGATATATAGTTTATGGATGGATATTGGTTTGTCTCTAAAAACGTGACAATACCAACTGTATGGTTTTTTAGGATGACACCTATGACTAATTGGTATCCTACACTGTAGCTCTCTTGTTTCCTTACTAGTCTCTTTTTTTGTTTGGTAGCAAACAATATAAGCTTATAGTTCAGTACATACAATAGGGCTCGTAAAATGAAATTTGACGAGGAAAAATTCCATATCACCATGTTCAACGGATTGCTTGTTTGTTATTAGAATTACTTTTGTTGTCATGTGAATACTGGTAACGAACAGTTTCATTGTCTTAAGTTGGGATGGCATGTGTTGTTCAGACTCAAGTGTGAAAAAACGTGATCGCGTGTATCATAGTATTTTGGACGAGTGTGATAATTCGGTAAACTTGCTTTACTACACTTTCAATTTAGGTGACTTAAAGGATAGAATGACTTCATGGTAAAGTGTAGGGAAAAGGGAAAAATTAATATACTTTAGTGAAGTAAGGTTAAAGTCACTATTGGGATTCATAAAGAGTTATATCTTTTGGGCTAAATAAAAAATAGAAACTGAAATCAAAAGTATTAGTTATTACTTTATACACATATATTAGCTAAAATAAAACTTTAAGAAAATAAATCTGATTTATATTAATTTTAAGTAAAAACAAACTCACTGTCATTGCATATTTCAGTACAAATCACATCATTTTCATCACAGATCATACCCAAGAATATTCTATGTAGAATCATAATAACGTCGCTTGTCATTATTATTACTTGGTTTGCTTTACTATACTTTCATCCAGCATGTTTCTATACCATAATGTCCGAAGTTAGTAAACATGACAGTCTGATTTGATTGAAGGTACTATTCGAAAAATAAAAATCGATTCTCTGGTTTAAAAACATGTTTTGGAAAATATTTTTGTTCTATTAGCTATGGGCGTAACGATCTAAAACTTTAGTAGTAGAGTAGTTAAAGTGGACTTCTGGCATTTTATCTATTTCGTTTTGTTATCATGCGTACTCGTATCCGCTTTGTCCAAACACCACGATCAGTCAGAAGACGACTGACTTCTTTTGAAAGAAAAAAATAATAACAAGCATTTCACGATAGAAGAAAGCAATGCTAATTTTGCATGGCTAATATGTCAAAATTTAAATGCAACTGACTGATCTTTGACGCATTTGTTTTCTTTTACCAGCAAACTCCACCTAACTTACACACCTAAATCCATATACCTAAATGTTTTGTTTTCTCTGTTGTTATTCAATTCATCACTTAATTTCTCTGCAGTGAAAAAACTGAACCTGCTTTTGTTGAAATCGGAAGTATAACAGATATTTTCTGTTACAAAATATTATGCAAGTATGCAAACACCAATAGCAACTGTATGATAATATAAATATCTGTGTCAATAAATCACTCACTGTAATTGGACAAGTAAAACCTTTGATGACTAGGGTTACAGCAAGATGATTTCACTTCAAACAACAATTTACTTTAATAATAACAAATAATGATGTTTACCCTTTAATCGGATTCATTAAGTTTGGTTGACATCAATGGATCTGCGGAATAGAGTAGGACCGCATGGAAACATTCAATGGAAAGGCGGGTAGAATCCAAAGCTGGCTTACGACGACAAAATAACGACTTGTATTTACTAATTGAAAATATATTACAAAATCATCTTATGGATTGATTTAAATATTTCAAAGTCCGTACACAATCTTTTCAGTTATTGACTTGAAAAATTTATTGGTTACACAATTATATGCCACAAGGTAAATAGTACTGGGAGTGACGTCAAAGTACACTTGTATGGATTCACAAATCGCGTGTAGCTTCAGATTTGATTGATTAAGAAAAGTATTAACGTATAGAAAAGTGCATAATGAGTCAACACAAATATTGGAAAATTATTTGCAGAAAATGTTTTTCATCTTTTAATTTCTCATCGAAATATCATTTACAGCAATTCACTGATATAATGAAAACAAATTGCACCACCAATCGTTATAAAACTAACAGCTAGTTAGTTTGAAACAAATTACTTTGAATAGAAATCTGACACATTTGTGAATGTGCACATCAGTAACAAATTGAAAAATCTTTAAAGATATTTTAAAAATATTATATACATACTAGATTGAAGTAGATGTTTATATGAAAAAAAAACTTCACAAGTAACTACAATGATTCTCAATAAAGATAAATAACCGCAATTTTTCTTTGGTGGAAATAAGTAATGATGTATCATACATATATCGTTTGAGCACGATTAATTTTTTAATTTTTATGTAAAAACTACCACTCGATTGATTTTATATTACAAAATAATTGTGCAAATTATGTGTTAAATCAACTACTGTCTCTTATCAGCACATTACTTGCATTGACAATTATTTCAAATAGAAATTACATTTTCTTGTTGATTTAATCATTGACTTAATGTGATAAGCTGGCAATATATGTATATATATATATATATATATACAAGCATAGGCCATTGTTGGCTTCGAAGCCAACAACATGCTTACATGCATACATAAAAACATAAAGAGAGAGGGGGAAAACGTGTTTGAACACAACCAAGCAACCAATCAAAAATGGGATCCTACACCCAGCTGGCTAGCAGATCACACGTTGAATATGGAATGATATATACATAGTGCGTTTCATAATTCCGTAGCCACGTTCAAATTGTGATATCTAAGCAGTTAGTTGATGAATTGGCCAGATGTTGATATAATCAGATAGCCAAGGTTCTAACTTAAAAATATGTCCAAGCATTGTCATGTATGTACTTCTGTTCATTAGTGGCAGCTCAGAAACCAAAAAGTTGTAAAACTCCGATTAAAAGAGAATGTCATTTTACAACTGTATTTTACTTTGAAAGTTTGTCTTGAAGTTTGGTCAAGTAAAAACGAGTCATTGTTTATGGTATATTATCACCCAGGTTTTGAGCTTTAAAGAGAGCCGTCAAAGGTTTCCTGTTGACGAAATTTGTACCGAGCAGATGAATTGAAAAAACGATTGCCAATTTGCCAAAATCATCAAAAAAGTTTGAATATAAAATGAGATGCTGGAGAAGGACAACAGGTGTCGAAATATCCAAATAGCATTAAAAGTAGAGCGTGATGTGAGTAATAATTTAAGTACTTTAGATTATCTGTGAAAGAATTTTTGACGATATACTGGCTGGATTACTCAAAGTTGGCATATCTTGAAGCGCAAATGCGCAAAATTAGATTTTGATGAAAATCATGCCCCCAGCCATTTCAATTTTCCCACTTCCCAGACCAAATAGTAGCCATAATTGAATTATCTGTTTAATTTGATTAATGTAGAACCAAAATTATGACATTCTACTTCTTATTAAGTGAGTTATGGCAAAATAAAATTTTGAGTATGAAAAATGTCCCAAAAATCCGGTTTTTGACTGAATTACCTTTGACCACGTTACTCTTACATAGATCTAGCTAGAGAAAAATCCTTCGGCACATTTTTAAGTTAGAACATTGGCTATCTTCTCATATCAACATCTGGTCTGTTAATCATTTTACTGCTTGGATATCACAATTTATATTTGGCTACGGAATTATGAAACGGACTATGTATATATATATACCTTTACACATGTATTTTCATGTTGTATAGATTCTGTTCTTCTACAGTAATTAATTGGTTTAACAAAATCAAACCAAATTCATACACAACTTTAAAAAAAGCCTTTGACAAAACTATAAACACTTTTTTTAGATCACGTGCACAGGTGAAAGTATTTCACAGGGGGAAATTACTAAGTGTAGCTGCTAATGTTTTGTAAAACGCCAAGATACATTTTCAAATTACATTCAATAGAACTTTTTCAGAACAATTCAGGATTTTGTTCCAAAGTCATTATTTACAGCTTAGACACACGCAAGCTTTAAAACTACATTATTTTATTATATAGCACCGTCTGGAGTACAAATACATACTGTTTGGTATAAGTCAGTTCAATAACCAAACTTTTTTGTTAATGCTAAAAACAAGAAAAGTCAAAATTTCAGCTCGCTAAGCAGTTGCACGTTATTTGCCACATGCATTATACATCATAATTGCAAATATCGGCTGAGGCAAATTTCGTGGCACTACTGGATTGACTGACAACATATAAAAGAAAAATGATTAAATAATACATATTGTTAATATTTATGTTTCTCTGCATTAAAAATGGAAAAGGGAACTAGAAATACCAGAACGTATTCTCAGCATCATGTAGTTTTCATTGATGTTTCAACCCACCCCAAAAAATACCAACAAAAGATTGATATGAGTACGATAAAGAAAAGGATATAGCTTTAGCATGTTGGTAATATAGTGCGTACATCACTGGAGTGAAAGCACGACTGACTGCGTTGCAAGAAAATAGGAGAGCAAGATGCATTTCGGAGAAAGCAACAGCTTTCTCCAATACACAATACAATGTTCAGTTCCAAAGATGTGAAAGGATATTATATAAAAGGTATATAACCATTTTGTTCTCAGTGTTTATCTTATCTTTAGTAGCCGTAAAGTAATTATGTAAATATTTATCATTTTTATGTCACAAATATCCCATCATGTATAGTTGTTAATATCGGATGTAGTGTGACAGTACATTATCAAAATGCTTGAAATAAAATGTCCTCTTGATTTCAAGTTGCAATTTACGTCACATCATTTTCCTATTTATCTGCCCATTTTATATTAAACCTTTTGTCGCAAACTTTCAAATGAAATTTCACAAATGAATATTCTAAAGTTCAAATAATGAGTGATTATTTTGATTTTTGTTTAAGATTACCCCAAACGAAGTAAACACGTTATTATTGAATATAAGTATGTAAAAGAAGACAATACAGAGCTTTAGCATACATGTTTTGTCCAAACACCACGACAGTCAGCAGACGACTGACTTCTTTAGAAGGAAAAAAAGAATAACAAGCATTTCACGATAGAAGAAAGCAATGCTAATATCCTACTTGTGTGTTGACTAAGATCTGTTTAAGCTATATCATGACTTGTCTACTTACCTTTGCTTTATAGCTCAACAGAAAGTTTCTTTTGTGCATGTTCAATAAATTGGGTGACACTGCTGAATGCTATTTAATTACATCATCATTAATCCAGCTACTGGTGGTGGTACTACTGGTGGAGGTACTACAGGGGGTGGCGCCACTGGTGGTGGAACTACGGGTGCAACTACCGGTGGTGAAAATCATGCCGCACCACGAGGACCCATTAGACCAGGAAAATAAACGGTTTGATTAAAAATACATTGAATGACCTGACGTTTGGTCCAATTTTATGAAGAACTGGGGAAAATATTTGAAATCATTGCTATTACGACTTATTTAAAAAATATATATATTGATTGTAAAGTGTTTTAACACTATTACTGTAAATACATCCTTTTCTATTGGCTATAAAAAATACAGTAAGAATAAGTATATCCATGAATAGTTTAAAAAAACATATTTTTTAAACGATGATTTAAAGCATTACTTCGTACACTTGGTTTATTAAGATTTTAATTTTTTTGGGAAACATAGGAAACAATTAGAGATTTTTAAGTTTACCTTCTAGACAATTTGTCATAGAAACCATTCTCACTTATGAGTACTCACGGGTTTCTAACACGTATATTGAACCCAGCACCGAGCATGCACGCATTACGGCATAAGATATTACCGTAATTATTTAAACACTTCGTTTACTCTAATTAATTTCTGTATATTCTATAAGACTGTGTGTGCGTAGCTAGACCCGAACTGGCACGCGTGTGACACAAATTCTCTTTTGTTGTTATAAGCCTTAACAACTGTTAAGTTTATAGCTTTTTACGATCCATCCACTTGTAATAAATTCAACAAAAAATGGAACACTTTTCAATATTTCTTTACGCCTCATTCTTCACTGGGATTATTTCCATGGAAATTCTTAAACCGAAAACTTTGCTACTTTCAGACAATCTTTCCCATTTTGATCAGTGCACCATCACACTGTTGACTTCAAAACTGGATGTAAAATCCTCAAAAGAAATAAGTGACTTGTCCTATGAATTGGAACATCTTACGGTCAGTAAAACGTTTTAAAAATACCAACGTTGCATAAATATTTATAAATATCCATTAAACAAAATACATGATATACTTTAATTGCACAATATTTATTATCA
>JAQFZG010003677.1:0-13142 GCA_034695465.1 Entomobrya nicoleti | reverse complement strand
AATATGTTGTTACGTACTTACATAAAAGAACCTATTTCGTCATTTTATTGTTTGCTTTTGCACGCGTATGTGTGGGTGGGTATTTATACGGTAGTAAATTCCAATTTTTGGAACGCAACCATATTTGCATAACCACTAAAACTGAGCTGCTTAAGACGTATGTTTACTTGTTGTAATGATTGATGAAAAATCTGGGTCACCGATCGGATGTCTTATTAAGCATGCAGTGGGTGAAAGTGAAATTCTCTCTGTCGGATGAAAGCATCTTATCAAAATAATATTTCCATTCTGACGTTGTCTTTTATTTGAGTGTGACACCTTTTTTATCTATACACTGTGAAAGTGACTACAAAAATTTACTAACTATTCTATCACAGGTACATAAAAAAGTATTTGCACAACTCCAGAAATTCAATCCTACGCTACATTCACGTTTGGAGAAAGTTATCTGGAACCACGTAAGCTAAAGGTTAGATTTTGAGAATGGCAGAAATATCACGAAACCCCATCTCTATTTAGATTACGTTACGTATTTGTAATTTGTTGGACTTGGAATCCATCAAAAGGCTTTATACTTTTACATTTCATTTTTGTCCTTTTTAAAGCCACAAGAGACGAGTAAAACAGGCGAGGCGAGGTTAAACATATCGAAGTAATTTTGGGAAAGGGGTTGACAACAAACTTTTAGGTTTGAACCCTCTAGAGTACAACTTCAAACTTAGTTTCTTAATTACAGTTGCTGTAATGGTGTTTCATTGTTACTACGGGTAAAACGTCATTCAAAACAGTATTAAAAATGGTGCTACCTTTGAAAACATGTAATTATGTGAATTATTTGCTCCATTTACTTCGAAAATTACAAAAGCCCCTAGAGAATTACTTGTGCCATATATATTACTAGAATTTGCGGTAACGTACTGGAGAATCTTGTAAAACTTAACTGGAGCATGTCCCTGGAGTAACGTGGAAATTAAAAATATATATCGTTAACATCTTATTTTGTAGGATTTTTAGGCCACGCACGACACAATTTTATTGTACATTTTGCTCTGATATTTACTGCGCTCCAAAAAATCTTTATCAAACTGGTGCGCAAGCAAAAAGAAAGTCAGACAAATTGCAGTGATGATTTGAAGCTAAAGTAAGTTTTTACTTACTTCTTAGAAACTCATTTGTTGGTGTTTACAAGCATTCAACTGCTTTACAAATCATGAAAAGAGTACTTTTTACTCATCTTTAGAACAAATATCCCAGACAAGGTAAACCTAAAACTCGATTTTGTCGAAGCACAGTTTTGTTTTCCTGTTTTTGTATAAAAATAAATTCAAGTGGGGAAACAAGTAGGTATGTTGATTGTATTAACAAATTGAAAGACGAACTGATCTGTTCCTAAAAACATTCTTGAGAACCTGAACGTATTCTTTCAAAAGATATTTTGTGCGTATTGAAATACAGTTTTATCTCATTTTAACTTGTAAATCTTATGATTTAGTTTTCCTGTTTACTTAGTATTGGTAAAAGGGATTCTATTGGTAGAAATAATGGGCATAAAAAGACCATTTTCTCCGATACTGTTTTAATGTTTAGTTTCATGCATTAAAAGTATTTTCCCAAAATATGTTCATCGAGACAATTTTCTTATTCTACTGTTGAACAATGTGCAGTAACGTATACTGTTACTTTGCGTTTACATAAGGTTAGGAAACTGGTCAGAAAATTCGTAAGTTCTAAGGGGATTTTCTCTTCCTGTATCATCATGTTACATTTTGAACTCATTACTTATATCATAAAGGCAACTAAAATAGTAAATTGAACAACTTCCACTAACGTCATAAGACTAAACGTCCTTTTAAAACTAATAACTTTACCTTACATTTAGTCCATCATTTTATATTTGTTTTGAAAATTTTAATTGCTTTCAATGGACTTTTTGGTTTTTTATCTTGACGTCATAGAGACGGAAAATACACTATTTTGTACGCTTTCAGATAAAATACAATATTTTTTGCTGGACATTTTGACATCAGTATTATACCATTAACTGTTTACTTGAATGATTCCGTAAAATTGAAGTAAATTGACCGAGACTGGAAACCAAAACACATCAACATCAATTTATCCCTGCAGGATAGGAAAAAGCAACTACGTATGAAAATATGCAAAAGGCCTTGAATGTAAAATATGCTTTATTAGATTCCCTGTAAGTGCAGTGTACAGTGTCTAGGGATATCTGCAAAAAACAGAAGCAGCTTTAAAAAAATCCTTTTCAAAAATAAGCTTTTAAAAATTCAAAAGCCGAGTAAGAATGTTTTTGTTGTTTTCGGAAATCTTTGTTAATTGCACACTCCTTTTGAAAAATCTAATAACTTACTCGCATTTTAGTTTATAGCAGAGTGAAAGGCTAACTAACTAACTTTTTCCGAACGTTATTTGTGTGTACAGCAAATTGCTTGTATAGGTATTTATATTTTAAACCGGTTGTATAATCATGAAAACTTTTGAATTCTACTTAAATTATATATTGATTAAACTTCAATCTTGTTAAACTTATGTTAATCAGCATCAATTTAAAATAATTAAAAATAGCTTTGTATAACTATAATGTTGTTCATTTAGAGCAATTAATTTATCAGTACTGAATACTGAGTATTCAATAAAAATTATTTGACTTTTATATTTGCATAGAATTTTAAAGAAACTCCTTTAATCAGAAATGTTTGTTTAGGTTTGAATTTAACGGAGTTGTCTTTTTACTACAGTTTGAATAATTATAAAGTTCTTGATGGTTTCATTTTATCTTGCCAATTAACATTTTTAATATGTAAATTAATGCATGAAGTAGAAGAATGAATGTGAGATACTATAACTTTGTCAGCAAGCCTTAAATATTAATTTATTATACTATCTCTTCAATGGCAATTCACAATTGGCTATGGCATTGCAAGGAGCACGACATACGTAGTTAGCTGGAAGCTGTATAGTGTAAAAATGTTTCCAGGTCGAATCACAACCTAACACTTAATTCTATTCATTTTGCCACTTTAATATTTTCACCTAATCATCATCTTTTACCCCCAACGCCAACTGAAACATAATATATTTAAAAGGTTGTTATACAAATCTTTGCTTATAAATATGTATATTAAATAGGAACTGAAGGTGTTGACGTGATAATTATACAAAGCATGAACCATCAATAGCTACCAAATTTCAGAAAAACAAATAATGAGTGTTGCTATGTAATAGATTCATTTTTATCTCTCATGAAAGTTCACAAGTGAAATATAACTTGCATTGTTTGTAAAACCTTGAAGCTAAATTCAAAAGCATTATATGAATTGACAAATTATAATTGAAGCTTTGCATAATGAAATATATTTCAACACTGAGTTGAAACACGACTCTAAAATCTAATTTTGTAAAGTTGTAATGTGATAATACGATTGTTATAAAAGGACTTTCTCAACTTTATTCGTGTTGCCTTGGCATGGTATCGTAGAATGACTCTTGAAGCTTATGATATTTCTTCAAGTGGAGTCGAATTTTTAAATTACACCTTTTTGTTAAGTGTAACGCTAGGTAAAACACTGGACCATTGCGTGGCTTCTCTTTTTTGTATATTATTTATGTTACAACTTTATCACTCTGTTATGTTTTAACCATAAATATGTATTTGTATTTCATTTTCAAAAAAGTACTTATATTTGTTTTTGTGATCGGGCTATGTCAAACCAGGTCTTCGTGCAATATGTTTATTTAGAAGGGCTTGTTCTCAATGCATATACTTCCATTGCCATTCTTAAATCAAACAAAGCAATACAAATCTAACAAATTGTACGCTGATTTTTATCCAAATGATTTCCATCTATGAAAGTTGTAATAACATACATTTTTTGCTCCTTTTAAAGTCATTTTAAACCCATTTTTTAGCGTAAATTATCCATCTACAATATAAGCACTCCAGGAATTAAATACTAAACATAAATTGCTGTAAGGAATGGGACTGGCATACTAATATGCAAGTTTTGTCTGTACATTTTAATATAATTACCATCGTGGTGCAATATTAGTAATCAGTTCAAATTCTTGTTTAATAGTTTGTAATTTCGTTGAAGATGCATTTGAAGGATTTATCTAATAAAATTAGGAAACCAAAGTTGTCAAGCAGATTTTAGGTAATCAAATATTTATAAATATACTTGTGTATTATTTATTACAGCAATCATTTCTCATAACAATGCTGACTAGAAAGATGAATTTAGAGGACGTTTTTCAGGTAAACAACTGGTAATAAAAGGGGACAAAAACGTTCATTTGAGCTTTGCGAAAAAAACATTTAGTTTAGATCATGTATCATTATGTCACCGAACTAAGCTTTGCATAATGAAAGCAGTTTTGGAATCGCTAGATACCTTTTTGGTTATCATAGAGGTACTTCCTCATATGAAGAAATTTTTTTGGAAATTAGACAATAGTATTTGTTTTTACAACGCTCACTCAAGCTAATATTGATGCATGCGGTTTTTTTCAGTAGCAAAAAATTAAAACTGAAACTCTAATGGCAGTAGATTTGGCATAAGTCTAGAATTGAAGCATTTCAATTTTGACGATATCATTTTCTAATCAAATTAAAGGCATCCAAATATACGTTTTGCAAATACGCTTTCTCAAGCCCGAAGTTTTACATAGTTCCATAAGAATCTAATTTACTCTTACTAAAAGACATGGTATTAAAAGCAGAATATGCAACATTCTGCAAACTATAATTGAAATGCTACTTGTGAGTTTTTAGTTAGTTTTGTGCAGAATAGACAGAAAACAAACACAATATATTGCATATAGTGTAAAGTGTAAAAATTTTACTTTATAACCGACGACTTTTGAGCATAAAGCTTACTAATTAGGCAAACAAGTGTATTTTTTGTTAACAATAATGTTATCTCTCAACTACCACGAATTTCACATAAAATTTTAACGACACAAACAATTGAATCTAGAGAAAACTCGAGTATCAAAGAATCAACGCATGCACTAAAGGATGCTGTAACTATACAAACATTGCTAAAACACAATACAAAAAGCAGCAAATAAAGGGTGTAAAATTGTAAGCTCGAATAAAATATGTATCAAAAGAATAATCCAGTGTTGTTGTTTTGAAACAAAATCTGATTTACCTAAAATGAGACATGCAGATAAAAACATTCCATTAACTGTTAACTCAAAAAAAAGAATAGATGTTAGCCAATATCTCTGCTTTCAAGAATGCCAAGGGTATGCTTCAGGATATTTTTATTTGGGATATATAATTTTATTAATAAGGCATATGTATATTTTTTATTTTCACACATTGGCGTTCTTTAAATAGGAGAATACATTTTGAAAGCACTTTTTACATTTGTTACGGTAGAACTTTTCAATAAATTTCAGCTTATAGAAAACGCTTCCATTTGTTCGTATTATTTTGCTAGTTTATTTGTTTAAATCATTTCGAGAGTGAAAGTGTGATGCGAGGTATAGTTGTTGGTTTACCTTTCACAACAGGTTTGTTTGTTGATTCATCAGCTTTGCGTCAGAAACTTGAGGGCATAGCGAAAAATCCTATAGCACGCTCAAAGAAAAGGTGACAACATAAGAACACAAAATGAAGTATTCAATATATTTTAATGTAAAAAGGGTGCAATGCTAAAAAGTTATAGGACGTCCATTAAATTTTTAGACAAAGCTGATGGCATATCCTTCAAGGTTTATTATTACTTCTATAAGTGAATCTTTAGACAAAGTTATTGGAAGTAATTCAAGTTAAATGATTTAGCTATATAGTTCCATCTGCTTTACAAGGAGTACAATTGCAGTTACATTTCTGATTAGCGTACTTGTGGATTTTGACATTTGACGTAGATATAAATACCATTGACAAAAAAACGTGTTTACTTGTGTTAACGACACCTTTTCAACGTGATATTGTGAAAATCCAAGTGTAGATTTCCCTTGACGCTTAAAAGTTCACTGAACCGTCAACAACTGTCTCTCTTTAGCCGTGTCGTACACAACATGATGTAACCAGGAAATGCTGATAACTTTTACAGTTTGATGTCACGTTGTAAACCACGATATTTCCGATGAATGAAATGCCGAAAATACTTGATATGTTAAAAATTTGCTTTGTTATTATTGTTAGAATTCTTGTCAATAACAAAAAACAAACATTCAAACCGAGTCATCACTATGGTACTTTAAAATTGTTATGCAGATCAACTATACAATCAAACGATAGATGTGAAAAAAAATTCCACTCTTGATTCGTCAGTAGACAGATGTTGCGAATTATTTTGAAAGCTTCTAAAATTAATCTAAGCTGTCAAAAATAACGTGATGTATTGCATTCATCAAAAACCATGGTGAAAAATAAAGTTTTTTTTGGTATTTATATGGCAAACTAAAGCTTTCATTTATACGCTTATGAATGTGGGAAACTCATACGCCCAATTTTGTGAATATAAAGCTTGAATGAGTTTTAGAGCATTTAGAGTTGGAAACAAAAATTAGCTCTGAACGGATTTTGCGAGTGAAAACTATACCAAATGAAACAATTTACAATTGTCGTGTATGTATTTACGTACATAATTGTTTATGAACTTTCGGAATCTGCGGCACAGAATATAGTCTTGCTCTTATCCTTATTGTTTTTCCTGATACGCTTAGACATAATAAATGAATAGGTAGACAAATACAGAATTTTTTGATCGCAGAATCATCAAGATCACAAATAGCATGCTGTTTTAAATGCATATCCCTATGTAACTTTCACCAGCGGAGAAAGTTTACTTGGACTGAAAATTCGCATTTTTTGAGGCTACTCCGCAACCTTAAAACCTTGCTTAGTTTCGTTTTACATTTTGACCTTCATTTTTCTTTAAATATACAGACAACTTACAAATTATTGGAATATTTTTGTGACTACGCTCCACTATGACTACACTCCTATATCATGTGAAGCACGTGCACTGTCATCATGTTTAATTTAATTGGAAATATGACTATATAAGTCTTTTAAATCCGAATTATTCTGCTTACAGAAGAACCACAAAAGCACTGTTTGATCCTATATTCGGACAATGCATAAAAAAGCAAAAACAAATCTTCTGAAAGAACAAGATAAAGAGCTTAAAAATGATTTGTCGTAAAACCAGCAAGATCATTTAATATGGCTTTCTATTTTAAGTTGACTTTCATGCGTCGCCGATTTTACCAAAATTTTCAGTAAAAATGCTTAAAAAGAGGAAGGAAACCTTTTTCAATTTTTCAAAGCACATACTAAAGACTACAAAACCAGTTTTTGAGTTACGATAAAGATGATTACTTAGATGGAGACTTATGCTTTGATGTTATTTCAAAGTTGTGTATAAATACATTTCAGAATTACCGTAATAATGGTATTGATTTAATAAACGTATTCACAGATTAAATTGAGTATTTTAAAACTATAAACACGAAAATATATTTTATTTTCATTTTTAGGAGTATTCTTCAATTCAATAAAACCTTAATATAATTTTCCGATGCATTACAAACCAAATTTACCCCAGCTTAAAATATGAGAGTCTATTCGCTGTCGTTTTTGACAAAACGGGACAGAAAATGATGGAGTTAGTAAGCACCGCCTATTTTATGTTTAAGCCACGTATATGACATAACTTTATTTGCTTTATTGATAATATTAGGATTATGTTTTTCTGTATCCACGTACTTCAGATATAAATAGCAAATTGCTTCAGCTATTAAAAGGGAGTTTAAGTAAATAGCGATATAGAAATACTAGGACTTACAACTGGCAATGTACCTGGCCGTTGATAGTTTAAGTACGTTACAAAATGAAATTTCTAAATCTACACTGCTACTGACAATATCACATTGTATGACAAAACGTCCGACACAAATGACAATTGTGGGTGGGGGAAAAGTCCACAGAGAAAACGCGTATTTTTAGATCATTTTATTTTGTAACACCACCCATTTTTATTTGTTGCCATTGAATCAATAAAGGCATACGTTGAGCACTCAGCGACAAATATAAATTCTCCCTAGTACACTTTAGTATTTTACCCGCATGAACACGTTCAAAAATTTCGACTGAATTTTTATTGATTGTTGATTTGTCTGCAAACCTGCAAATTTGCAATACTCCCAAAAAAATCGTGTTCTAAACTCATCTTTGCGTATTAACTGGAGGTTAAGCCATTGTTACTCACAATATTTGTGAAAAGAATTTTGCTGGATAAGAACTTTTTCCAGCTATCTACATTTTCTACTAGACATTATCACTGTAGTGCTTGTTTGACCCCCAAAACTAATCAATCAAACGTTTTTTATATAATATATATGTTTGCAATTTTGAATGGCCCTACCAAGTTTTTAGTTAGTATCATGCTTCAGTTGAATGATTTATCAATTATCTGCTACTTAGCTACACTTGATGGTGGATCAAAAGCCTGTGTGCGAGAAGTGTAATTGTTAATCAAACTTGGCCTTGAAACTCACAGCTCGGAATGATGACATGACCAGAAAAAAACTTCTTAAACTCTGATGCACTTGGGTTCTGTGAACTAAAATACGACTTGTATTTTAAAATTTTGGAGAATATTTGAAAGAGTAAAATATTCGATTTCATGAAACGATTTACACTGTTCTACGAATCTTCAAGCTTTCTATACAAAAAACCAGGCGGACATTATGTTTTCAAACTTATTGTTAAGACTTGTTTGTGTAGTTACAGATAGGATTTTCGAGGACTTTCTATTTAGCAATTATTTCTTATATAAGATTCATTGGATTTACCTGTCTAGTTTAGCGTGGTGGGAAATCCGTTTATGAGAGTTCGTGCCGTGCATTACAATATTACATTTAAGAACTAATCTCTTGATTTTATCCTGAATTCCATGCTTTCAGTTAGATTACAGCCCTGTGGCAATTTTTGTTTAAGCGTGGCAGACTTAGTTTTATAATTTTGTTCCGTATGTTAACCTAGCTTTTTAACATAAGCTTGCAACATGTGCTTACTACAAATACATATATACATATTTTTCTCGGTCAAATACAGGTTAGGAAACTTATACGTATTGCTTTTTAAAAGCTTTCCCGCGGAATCATCCAAAACCTTTCTAAGATTACTGCACTTGTTGATTAAGATGATGGCTCCTATAACACCTAGAAATGTCACTTGATCACGTTTACACTCTTGTGTAGATGATGAGCTCTTCTTAGGTTTGCTTTTTTGTCGTTTTTAATTTTATAGCGCGTGCCTTCAAATCATTTTTTTTGGTATTTTCCATCAGCATCTAAAATTAATACTGTCACATCTGCTTTAAACCAGATTGAATGATGATGAGGATGTTGGTGAAAAGAAAGATAGTTTTTAATATACCTTGTACTTCATAATATCCGTCTAATGCATGCATATATGAACAAACCTGTTTAAGGGGTCTTCCTAAAAATTAGAAAACTTTGTTCTAGTTCTAGTTAAATATTCTAGTTGCATACTCGTTGATTATAATAGGTTTGCCTTTACACAATAATGGTAATAATGTTTATTACATACATGCATACTTCAGTAAATTCAGATCAGAGTTGTATTTGATTTCTTGCATCATCATCAAAGTAACAAATCGAAGCAAGTTTGAATAATATATTCTTGAAGTATTGAATATTAATAGATCACTCATTATTCTATGAATATTTCTTACTGTTTTTTCATCGTCTAGCCCTAAAGAATTGTTCTAACCAAGCGACATATTTGTCGTTTAAATGTTCAATGCGAAATTTGAGCACCAGCTCACGTAACATTTGGTCTGCTAAAAATTAATTTAGTTGACACTTGACGGTCTGGTGTCCGAAAAGTATGCCAAAGCATTCTGAGGATAGAATGACCGAATACAGTTGTTATTATATATTTGCATATCGAAAAATCTTACAAAACTTTTAAAGGATTTTTTGACATTGTAAAAACAGTTTTTGATGAGATACCATTTTTTATTACAAATCATTCAGTAGCTTCATTTTAGCTCAAAGCAAATTCACCAGTTATTATGGCTTATCGCATTAAATGCATGCATCAGTTATTTTTTGTGAAAAATATTGGAGCATGAACATAAGTTATGACTATGACAAACATTCTACATTCAAAAAATATGCACGTGTTGTCACTTTTTATGTTGCTCTGGTTTGACTCCTATCTTTGCTCACTTCAGTCGGTCTTCGAGGGTAATTTTTTATTAAAATTTCAGTCAATATTAAAATCTGATTCACTACATGACACTATCACGCCTTTGCGTTGTATGTGTCTCTGTCGAAATAAATGTCATGTTTTAAAGCAAAGGCTCATCATGCACACGATTGTGCCAAAAAGGCTGGTGACTACCTCAAGCATAAATTGTACACTCGTTACATTACATTACATTACGTATCTGCATCGCATATAAAAACCAGTCCAGTGTCCAATTAAAGATAATACGTAATGGACTCTTCAATCGTTGACGTACGTCAGTCGTATTTTCAAAAAATGTTTACTTTTCTTTAAAGATTTTCAGGATGATATTAAATCCTTTGAAGTCGGTCTAAAGTTTGAGTCTGTGAAAGATTTTTTTTGAGAATATGTGGGTGTATAATTTTGCTGAACTTTATAATTTTGGTATACCTTTGTGCCTACTGGAAGTTTCTTTTTTGGTATACATTCCAATTTCTTTATTTATCAACTGATCCATCTCTGCAAACCATCATTTGGACAAGAGCTAATTTCATAAGTAGACTCACTCAAACTAACAAGATGATATTTTTAAAGAACTAAAACTTCAAAGGAAATATCAATAAAAAGGAATCCAACACCAACACAGAAAATTTCTAAAAAGACTGAGGGAATTTATCCCATCAGCAATCTCAATGTACCAAATGGCCAGCCGGACGATCATATGACTTGGATATTTTTACATGTCAACATCACTTCATTGAGCAAATATCTTCGGAAATACAAAAACATGCAAGCAGTGAAAGACCTGTACCAAATTAAACAACATAAACATTTTCTTTTTGATAGATTTGGTCTAAAGCCATAATAAATAAATACTTGAGTTCTTGAAAAAAATATCTTCGTGTATTGATCCATAGTAAATAACGGAAACATCCTCCCTCCCCGCCCCCCGTCTCGTGCGATGACATGTGCGAACAATTTTAATAAAAATTGACCATGAAATGAACATTTGAGATTTAATATGTGTATAGTCATGTAGCTAACTCTAGAGATCTGTATAAACAAAATAAACTTTTGGCTGAAAATGTGGACTACATTTTTGAGACCAGAGTATGTATTCACATAATACTGATTCAATTATATATTATGTTCGAAACATGCTCGAAGAAAGGCAAATACTGTTTCCAATGAATAAGTTTCCATTTTTCTATATTTTCCCCAATCAGCATAATTTTCCTTTGTGTAAATTTTAGAGTAAAATAGACGAATATCAATGCTTGTAAAAATATATGAATAGATAAAATAAAACATGGCCAAAAAGTCATTAATAAAAGTATTATATCACATGAATATCCGTACTGTGACATGTTTATTAAAACCAATTTGTTACAATCCTAACAAGTTTATTTGTACAACTAAACCCAACTAAAAGCTAGTTCATCATTTTATAGATTAGGTTAACCAATTTCAATTTATTTTTATTATTTGTATGTCTAATGAATTCCACTTTTATGAAAGTTCAGTAAATGTTTCTAAAAAAAAATTGTCCACAAAAAATGAATTATGTGTTACGTTTATCATTTAATAAAATTAAAAAATATTTCAGCTCTTATACATTTGTACAGGTTAGCTACAAATCTGTTACGGTTACTTGTCCACGTAAAACCATTTTACATTTAACCCCATTACCCTGTAAGCACAAACCAGCTAATTGGGAATTCGTAACTGCCGCTATCTCGGTACCCTGAATATTTCTCTCATTGATTGATCTGTGACTATTTAGGTTTCTGTTTCGGTTGTTGTTTATATATCTTCACGAGCTTTGTGCTGTTAATACAGTATAACAACTTGCATGTCCATTACTGCCAGTTCCATTAAGTGTTGTAGTGCTTACCATGCCTCTTTCTTCAGCTCTTCTTGTGACAATTCTCACGTTGCCCTGAAGATGCACAAATGGACACCACTTAGGAAAAAGCGACCTGAACATTTCTCGAAACTTACTGTTGAGAAATGCATACAGTATTGGATTTATACTGCTATTCCAACTTCCCAACCATTGTGCAAATGGCATTAAAGTGTCCAAAGTATTAACCTCAGAGTCGCTTATATTTTCGCCAAATTTCAACTTCATAACGATCACATATAGAGGCAACCAGCTAATGAGGAAGGTGAGTGTCACAATTCCCAACATTTTTAACACTCCATACCTGGCTTTCTTGTGCATTCTCTTGATTGGACCCGGGGACGCTGTGTCATGGGGCACTTTGCGATGAGTAATGTGACACCAAATGGCCAAATTGGATATCGAAATGATTATCATGGCAGAACAATAGAACATGATGAAATTTGCCAGGAGAAAGTACAACTTTCCATGATACTCATTAGCCCAAGTTTCAATGCAGTAGTCAGATCCATCAGTGTTCGGAATGACGTTGAATACCACAGCCCAGGAAAGAGTCAGCATAAGAGCAATGGTCCATATGAGAAAGATTGTAATCAAAGCTTGAGTTCTGGACAGACCACTTGGTCGCTTGAAGGGCCTGTAGACAGCCATGCATCTAAAATATAAAATGTTAAGTAATTTACGTCTACAATTTTTGTTGCAAGGTATACCTGCTAAAGGTAACATTTACATTATTATTCAGTGTAATAACAAAGCTCATTTAATTTTGTGTCATCACAAATAACCCATTCCGTCGCTCACCTGTCAACAGAAATGGCAGCAAGGCTGTAAGCGGAAACATAAACAGAAACCCCTTTGCACGTATGCCACACCTTTGCACATGACCGAGCCTAGAATCCAGGCTAAAAAGGTAAATCACACATAAATAAAAACTAAGTTAGAAAAAACATGACGAAGCAAACCAAAACGGCTTACAAGGGAGAAATAAAGGTCAGTGCG
>JAQFZG010003676.1:0-13144 GCA_034695465.1 Entomobrya nicoleti | reverse complement strand
ATAAACTTCTATTGGAAATGACTTTGAACAAAGTTCACATTTGTGCTCTTGGCGCTGAGCTGTGTGATTTAGTTGCTTGTGTGACCGGAGTGCAGCACTACTGGTGTATGATTTACTGCAATGATCACAGTATAATGATTGTTCTCTCGTGTGAGAACAAATATGTCCCATAAGGCTTTTCGATGAAGTGAAAAACTTGTCACAAAATACACAGTTAAATGGAGTTATTGCCTTGTGAATATATTGGTGTCTTGTTAAATCTTGTTTGATTTTAAATCCTTTTTTGCAATCGCCACAGTGAAACCGAATAGTGGTATTGTGGCAACGCATGGTGTGGTCTGACATTTGACTTGAGGTTGCAAATGTCTTTGAGCACATGGTACATTTGTACGGTTGTTCGCGTGTGTGTACTCTAGTATGGGTGACTAAAGTATTTGATGCACGGAATTCAGCACCACAAATATTACAAAAGAATGACTTTTCTTTTATGTGACAATGGTAATGTTTTGTGAGATGTCTTTTAGATACGAATCCTTTATCACAAAACAAACATTTTTCGGGCTTAATTCCGAGATGTTCATTGACATGATAACGCAAGTGTTGCGCTGTTTTGAAAGCTTTATTGCAAATTGTGCACTTCATTTTAGTTTTTTTTAAATCCATTATTATTAATGGCTACTTGTAGAAACTATATACTATTTAACTGAACTGAACAGACTTAACAGCGACTTTTGCTCTAGAGTTTGAGTTCAAGACTGCCATGAATGAGTGCAATTCGTTTCAATGTTTGCTTTTGAGTGAGCTTTGTATTGTATTACTGCAACCGTCTACTTTATACAGTATTGTAGCTATTTGTAAGTAAAATTGCTTTTGTATGAAAAACATTTTAAGGTACTTATGTTTATACTACAAAATACCTGCATGTGTGTGTGTATGTATGCATCTTCAGATGAGCTACATACTGTAGAAGTGGAAAACGTCAGACTCTGTGTAGTAGTTGTACACACATGAATTCCTAATATAATCCTATGCATTTAAGGAAAACAAACAATACCATGCAATGCGTGTAAAATTAATTAGCACGTTTGATATTTCTTCCAAACTGTGTACGTGATAATTGTGTGGACAGGTGAACAGGTATGAACAATGAATTAAATAAAGGTTAAGGTGACAGATTGGAGAGACGGATACTTATAACATTTCTGTAATCCATTCTTCAACAAAAAATATTTACTTTTCCCGTGCATAAACACAAGGTTGTATTTTTCTGACTACGTATGCATGGCTTGTAGAATTCACAGATACGCAGGTAACGAAAGACATCAGCAGTAACTAACGGATGGACCTAGTTAAGACATAATTATTTATCAGTAATTTTAATTTTCTCTAATTTAAATGCATATTTTGTCAGTATCTGTTCTTATTGTCAACAAAATTTTCAAAAGTTCAAAGGTCAGCTGCATCTTTTTTATACCAAATAGTGAACCATATGATGCATTATTAAACTCAGTATAACATAAAATTATGCATTACTTATATGCATCAGCAAATTCCTGTTCTTTTGACAGATACATTTTTGAAAAATGGTAAAACACATGGACTTGGAATTTTGTGCTTTGCATTTTTTAGTACCGTATTCAAATAAGTGTGTAAGGTGGAAGTTTCATAATAATTTTGTAAAATAGGTACTTATTTCTGGAAATTTGAATAATGTGCTACAATGGATATAAACCATTCAATGGACGATGGATACCTGTGGTTTTACTTGACTGACTGACTGACTTGATTGCTGGTGCCAGAATGTGCTTGCACCATATATGTGTATTAAGTTGCATGCAAACAGCAATCGGATTATATGATCATGCATGAGTCAGGTCAATTGGGAAGTTGGTATAGATGAAAAGGTATGTGAACAAAAAATATTCTTTACTGCCTCTTCATGAAAAGTCATTTTAGTTTTAGTGTACCCTACCATAAAGTTGTATTGAGCTTCAAGTTAAATAACTATCTTCGGGCCGCATTTCTCAAAATATGTTCTGTGTTACGGACAAATCTGCATCAGTTTTGAAGTAAAGTCTTTCATGTGAACATAAGAATTACATTACCTTTAATTTAAAAAGTCTCAATTCGGTTGGTTCCGTTGATCGATAGTTTATTGGTTAAATATTAATCTTGGAGCTAACTAATATGTTTACATACATATTTTTTTAAATAAACGGAATATCAAAATCGTGAATGTTTCCATTGTGACAAAACGTTCACCACTATTAATAAACTAAAATACCATATAAAAGCTCACTATGGTCTAAAAACGTTTCAATGCGTATTTTGCTATATAAGTTTAACAAAAAGTGTTACGTAAAATTTTACAACAAAACTCATTGAAGAAAAAATATTACCAACATTGGTCATCAAAATTTACATTTTCGTCTTTTTATCATCTCCAAAAACGCGTTTTAATGAAACCGTTTCAATGTATTTTCTGCACCAAGCAGTTTTCTATGAAACCTCACTTGCAATACCACTACTATTCACATACAGGAGAAAAGCCTTATTTTTGCATGCTTTGCTCCACGGAATGTACAAGCTCAGGCCACCTGCTCTACCACAATAGAAGTCATACGGGAGAAAGACCATACAAGTGTACGGTTTGCAAAAAGGCATTTGGGACTTCAATGCGTCTTAAAAGCCATCAAGCTATTCATGCAGACTCTCCGAGATATCATTGTAATCAGTGCGGGAAAGGCTTTGCATTCAAATCAAGCTGGAAACAACACGTGAACAACCACAATGAGGCGTTACGAGTCCAGTGCATTTTGTGTTACAAGCAGTTTTATTCGAACGGAGTACTTAAGAATCACATTCTTACGCATACCAAGGAGAAACCATACTTTTGTGATCTCTGCACCGAAACATTTACCACTGGAGCGCAGATGTGGAGACACAAATTATTGCACAGCGCTACCAGCAATTCCCTTCACGAATGTAATATTTGTAATAAAACATTCTCCTGGAAACCAACTCTAACAAATCATTTAAAAACTCATGAAGCCAAACGATTTCCATGTAAAATATGTGGTAAATTATATTCATCAAATGCAGTAATGTTGCATCATCAAAAAAGTGTCCATGATGGTGTGAGAGCTTTCAAGTGTAACTTGTGTGGGAAAGGGTTTACCGACAAAAGCAAATTAAGTCGTCATATAAATTGTATTCATACAGTGGAAAAGCCTTTTAAATGCCAGTACTGTAGTTTAGCGTTTTCTCATAATTATAAATTAACATTTCACACTGTTAAGCACTTGGATAAAAAGTTGCTTGAATGTGTATTTTGTTTGAGAACGTTTCGACTGTGGAATACCCTATACACTCATATGAACCATCACACAAAGGAAAGGCCTTATAATTGTCTGTCATGTTTGGAGACGTATAAATGTGATGCTTCATTAAGATATCATGTCAAAAACAAACATTATAAGCAAGAGTAGTTTAAAACTAATCGCATCAGTAAGTCGAACTTTTGTTATAAATCTAGGTATTGACTCAAGTGTATCTGAAGACTTTTGTAAATTATTTATAGCGTATACAAAATGTTTCACGGTGCACAGGAGAAAATGCAATATGTTGTGATTTAAAACGACGCGAAACATTATTTTACAAGTATTCTTCGTTTTAAGCCTATATTAGAGCTTATAATTATTTATCTTACTTTAAGAAAGGCATTTACGTAATCATGTCATTACATTAAATGTATTTATTAATTTTTGGATGTTAAAAACGTATAATATTTTTTACGTTTTGCAAATTTTTTAAGTATTATTTAATTAAAATGGTTTGTTGGGCATTCATTTCAAATTTGTATAGTTATTTCTATCGCACAAATGCCTGCAACGATGGGTACTTAAGCTGTGTAAGTATTTCAATATTTGAAGTAAACTATGAAAAAATAATAAATTTCTATGATAGCTTAACCATAAAATATAATTCGTACAATCAGGAATAAATAAGAAAATTTACCACCTGTACAGTCGTCTTAACGTTTTACTTTTTCGGTGCTCACCTCTCAAGGTTGCTTTTGGTATGCATGAAATGCAAAAAATTGCTTAGTTACAAGTTGCTTGTTGTATAATCACAGTTCAAATGTAAGTCGCAATACAATTAGCAGTAATTATTACTAGATTTTATTATTTCACTAAACGAAATAGATTTGAAACTTGGTCATGTTGTTGTGCCAAATTTTATTCGTAGTACAAAAGTTGAGCATACAAATATCACAAAAAGTATAATCACACAAACAAAGTTGTTTTACCATTATCCTATTTAAAACACTAATATATAACTTAATTTAATGTAAAGAGGCGTAACTTTTTAAATGATATTAAAATTAATGTTTTCCAAAAGCATCAACGATACTGGATGAATTTTTTGAAGACTAGCTACTTATTTATTTTGTCAATGTATCAGTCACTCGTTCCCCATCATTTGTACAAAAGAATAATATTAAAAAAAGAAAAAATGTAAAAAAAATTAAAATACTTCGTATAGAATTTGTAAAATTTCACCTTTCTTTTTATTTTTTTAGTATTCATGTACAAATTATGTCATTCATTGGTAATTGACTTTGTTTCAATGAGCTACAGGCATAGAAGTAAAAATAATTACTATCGGTTAATTTTATTTCTATTACTGAATTTAACAAACATTTGGTAAAACTTGTAAAATATTAGACAAATAAACATATTTGATTTTGTTGAAATGCCAGTGCAATGCTGCCATTACAATATCTGTAATTTCTGTATTTTAGATAAATGATTACTTTATTATTAGACATCACCTTAAAATAAACATAGCTTTGGAGTAATCCTGAAATGATATATTTTAGCATGCGTGTTATAATTTCCACAAAATTACTTTTTATTCGTTACACATTCTAATATTTTCGAAAGCCACAACCACTTTTAAATTCGAAACCTATAATTTTTTAACTCCACAATGATTTGCAAGGTAAAACGGTGGGTATCCATTAGACGTAAATTTCTTGAAACATAAGCCACAGCTAACAGGACGTTCGTTCACATGCGATAAAATATGAAGATACAAACCAGCTCGATTTTCAAAACTTCTGTCACAAAACAAACTTGTTTGCCTTTTCACGCCCTAGTGTGTATTGAGTTCACTTTTCAAAACAAATTTCATTGAAGATTTTTCGCACCTAAATGGATTTTCCCCAGTATGCGTTCTCAAATGTCGGTTTAAACCACACTTGTGTAAAAAACACTTGCCACATAAAATGCATACGTGAGTCTTTTTTCTGCCAAGGTGAATGTTTCGTTGATGGGAAACCCTTCCTCTTTTAGTTTTCAAGACTTTTCCACACACTTCACACGGAAATGAACTATCGATGTGAGAAAGCATGTGACTTTTCAAATAATATGGTAAACTAAAAACTTTTTCACAAATTTCACACTTAAATTCTCCTTTGTTGTGCAGTTCTTTCTCATGTCTACGTAGTGAGTCTGCATAGACAAAGGACGTGTTACATAACGAACAATGGTAGGGCATCTCTCCAGTATGCGAAAACATGTGTCTTTTGAGACGAAAATTTGAAGTGTAAAACTTTTTACATAAAAAACACTTAAAGGGAGTTTCTTTTGTATGTGTATTTAGGTGAATTTTCAAGTTTTGTTTTAAGTTAAAAGCTTTATTACAATATTGACAGTGGAAGCGTAGACTTTGATCGTGGACGACTTGATGTTGCCTCAGATTCCGATTCGTTCTAAATTTAGCTTTGCAAGTTGTACATTCAAACGGTTTGACTCCGGAATGGGTTCTACTGTGATTATTTAAGTTTGACGAACCCGAAAACTCTTTGTCACACAGAGTACAAATGTATGGTTTCTCACACGTATGAACTTTGTAATGATAAATTAGCCCATCTTTTCGTACAAACGTTTTATCACAAAATATACATCGATGAAATTTTCCTCCAGAATGTGTAACAGAATGACCTTTTAAAGAGCCATATGTTGCAAATTCCGAATTGCAAACTTTACAAAAGAAAGTTTTTTCTTGGGTATGGATGCGGTAGTGAACGGTAAGGGAGGAAGGTTGAACAAACTTTTGATCACAAAACAAGCATTGATAAGCTTTTATTCCAAAATGTGCACCGGATATGTGATATTTTAAACCGTCTGACTGTGCAAAAGTTTTCTCACATAAGTGACATTTTTTCCTAGGGCAATTCATTTTGGCTTTTAAAGGGCGTTGAAAGTTAAGGTAAAGTTCGGAACAGCTGGCTTCTTGCTATTGTAAATATTCAAGTTGGTCTTATTAGGAACGACACTTACACTAATTTCTGCGTTCATTGTGCTGGATTAATTTATGAGGGTGACTTGCTGCGTTTTGAAAATAAATTATACATATAAGTTAAGGAAAAATACAAAACAATACAACTAAATGGTATCACGTTTTAAACCAGTTATAATTCATTGTTTTTCTTAGGTTACTTAGTCGTTTGACGATGTAGCAAACAACTTAAGATATAAGCACGACTACTTGTTAAAATATTTATAAAATCGCGAATCAAAAAAAGCAAAATCAGAATTAGTGTGAAGCAGTATGCATGTCAAATATTTCTTCTTCCTGCATACAACTAATCCCAATACACCAAAGCAGTTGCCCCCTTAAGGAACATAACATTGAATACATTTACCTTATTTTGAAACAGGTTTGGGTATCCTGTTTATGTAAACAAATATTTTGTATTTGTATATACCACTTATATGATTTTAATCCTGTATGTAAGTATTTGCGTTGGGACAGCATAAATATATTTTTGGGTATGTATTGGTGTGCATGTCACTATATCAAGTTTTTCTATTGTTTGTATTTAGTGCATAACGCAGTGCATACAAATGACCACTAGAATACTTTCCTTTATATATCAGTTTATATTGTCAGAATATCAACCAAACCATGTTATTTAAACGTACATGCATATGACTTGGTTGGGTTGCCAGTAGAATTAGATGGCATTTGTATTGGTGCTACTTGTTTCGTTTATTCAAAGAGAACAAATAGTTTCCCCTTCTTCGGCATTATATGATTTGCTTCAGGAGAAGGTAGTATTCCGACGAAATATTGGGCCAGATTTTTTTTGTAGCCCCGAAAACAAATCAAGTCATCTAATAAATTTTAATATTTTGTAAACATTCTTTTCTTGAGACATTTTTTTATGTATTCGAATAACAAAACAAAATGGAAAAGGATTCGATTATTCTTTCTAGAATATTTTCACCTGAGGTAAATTCTTAACAATGATTTTATTAGCGGTATTTAAATATATAGTTGATTCATTACAGTGATATATATTTGTTCCACAGGTTTGGATGCTGGTTTTTGATACTTTTCGTAAACGGAATTGTTTCAACGTCATTCAAAACAGTATCAACTCTTCCTTGTATTTTCGAAAAATAATGAAAACAAGAAGAACAACAGTTTTGTTTCCACTCGTGTTTGAAATGTTGGCACACAAGTACGAGAATGGAAGCGAAGATGCTTTTTGTGAAGAACCACGGGACTTGACCCATGATGAGATGAGGAGAATATTTCAAGATTTGACTTCTGATTCAGAAAATGACGATATTGCTGCTCCTGCTGAGCCAGCTTTTGAAATACATAGGCGCGTTTTGGATGGAAAAGAATACCCTCCAGAAAACTCAATCGTTTTAAAATTGCGAATGGTTTGTCGTACTTGGAATACAGGCGTTGATCAGTTTTATCAAACTTTGCCATACCACTACAAAATGAAACATGATTTCAATCCTAACGACTCAGCAAACTATGAGTCGGATGATGATGAGAAGGAATCCTCGGAAATTCAATCAGTTTCTGCAAATAACACCTTTGTGGGGCGAGGTCACGAGTGGTCACTGGAACAATTTATTTGTAAACATTTCCGGACTACTGTGAAATATTTGGAACATTTTGAATCCACCCATTCATCGAGAAATATCTCCAGAAACCCATTTGTTGGACGAGCAATACATATCAGAGAACTTTCCTACTATTCTATTGAATGGAGCTATTACAGTGCATCTCTAAAACCGGAGGACCAAGTGTTTTGGGATGCGATTACGAGCATTCTCCAAAAATATGGACATCATATTTGGTATTGTCGTCTTTCCACCAGAAATAAATTCTCATCACTTGTGGAATATTATCGAATGATACGAGAATGGATTTCCCTTATGCCAAACCTTAAAGTTCTTAACATATCTTATCCATTCAAAATACTTCGCCCTAACTATCCCAATTTAAGAGAGTTGAGACAGCTTCAAAGGGATATTCGAAGTAATCCGTTACCAAAACTTAAAAACTTGACGTTCCTAAAAACGAAAAAAATTCCAGCTCCCATTTTTAATGAGCTTGTGAACAAAAATTCATCCTGACTCGAAATGCTTCAGTTCTCAAAAAACAAATTTCAGGGAAACTATGACATCTATTCTGCTTTGGTACAAGTACCTATGTTGAAAAAGTTATCAGTGCAATTTTGTGACGAAAATGAACTTTCACTTTTGATAAAGTCATCAGTAAAGTGGAACTTGGATACTTTATATATCGAGTTTGACCAAAACGGAAAGTTTGTTGAATGGTCAAAAGTCTTTAAAGCAGTTGAAGCCCTAAAGTGCTCTGAAACGATTAACGACCTTATGATAAAGTTGCCATTTGCCGAAACTGAAGAAGAACAAAAGAAGCTTTTAGGGGATGCAGTGTCATATAGGCTTAATTTGTCGTTTGTGAAAAGGTTAAAACTTGTTATATGCAATCAAGTGTCCATCGATTTCATTTTGCCAATGAAAAATACTCTCGAAGTACTTGAGTTGTACTTCGGCTACAGTATTTTTGACAGAGAAATGGAAATGAAGAAAAAGGCAGAAGAAGCTCAAAAAAATAATCCTGCTGTAAACTTTGTTGGGTTTGAAAACCGTTTGCTGGAATCCAATATTTGGGAATTGTTCCCCAAATTAAAACGCATTTACGTGGATAACAAGCGTCCCTATAATACATTGTTCTGTTATCGCTGGACAGGGAAACGGGAAAATTGGGAGACGAAAAAAGAAAGAGGAAAATAGCTAAAACCGAATAAGCATTTATGGCACTTTTCCAACAATCAGCGCAACTCATAAAGAATCACATTTTAAATATTCGGTTAATGAAACTTTTGAAAAATTAGGATTTGCTTTTTAGAATACATTATTTTTTATTACGTTATCAACATACAACTTTTTCAATTTATTTTACACACAGACACACACGAGTAAATTATTTTTTAGCTTTGTATATAACACGTACTTATTTTTCTCTAATCGTAAGTCTGTACGTTAAAATAAAAATAATAAACTTGTTAAAACCTTTCTTTTAGGTTTTTAATTGTGAGCGTTTTAAAATCGCATAAATTTGTTGTAAAAAATCATTTCAAAATGTTGTTTCTTGCATATTTCACAAATATATGCTATATGCCCTACAAAACTAAACAATGTTCAACTGTATTGTATTAAAAATAACAAACGAATTGCTACCCGTTTACTTTGGAATTGTCAAGTCTCCAACAAAATCATCTTTATAATTTATGTATCCGACAATTTGATGCTTACATGTTTGATTAAACCATATAAATTTATGGGCTAGTTTCGTGCGGTAATAAAAATTGTGAGACTTTCATGCAAAATATTTATTCATCAATAATTGCCATAAAATATTGTTTTCATACCGTAAGTGTGGCAGTTTGAACAACATTTACTAACTGGTTTCAGATCACTCTCATTAAAAATAAAATCCCATATGAGCAGCCTAACCTGAAAAGCTAAACTCACCAGAGGATTGGGTATGTATTCCCATTGTTTTGTCAAAACATGCCGATATTCATATCTTAGAATTGTAGACATACAACAGATATTACACGTGATAAGTGCATGGACAATGAGTGGGTGAACAGGTGCACTGCATGAGTGAACGTAAAGGCGACTGACTGACGAGACAGCTACTTATTGTGTTTATTGATGTTTTCTTCAACAGCCAGACACTAAACCCATAAATTGACAAAAGGTTGTCTTTTTGACAAAGCATAGAAACGATGTGCTATTCTCAGATACCTGAACGCAGTAAAGAAATGTGTTAATGGATAAAATGGTATGCCGACAAAATAATGTGTTTTTCTTCGGTAAGGTTCAGTGGACATGTAGAATGTTTTCTAAATGAACAATGATCCAATTGCCTTGTAAACCAGACAGCTAGATTAACTTGCAGATGTGATGTTGAAGGGACATTTCTGTTTTACAATGCTAGGCTATTATAATTATTAGTTGAGAAGAAGGTACTTCAGCATAGCGGAAAACCCAACCAAGTAATATACCTGCATAGAAGTACCATGAGTTTCTTTTGAGCTCGATCCCTAAGTTGGCGACTAAGAAAAGGCTTGGGTTCTGTCCCCGTTTCGCATTCAAAGCATGCCAGAGCATTGAACCCTTCTCAGAAATGCATGTGCACAATGCAAGTTACACACGTGATCAGTTTGTGAGTAGACACATTAGTGAAGTGTAGAAGAAAATACATTTTCCTTACCAATACATCTACGCTAACAAAGATCCGTCTATCTTGAATGGTTTATGCGTTGTAGGAAAATCATCCAAAAAAAATTGTTAGCAAGAAATCATATTCTGATTTTCCATTTTAAATTGGGACGTCAAACAGTCAAACGTCCATTTTAATCACTTAAAACCTCTTAAAAACTTTTTCTCTTGTGAAATTGAAAATTTGATATGGATTTGTTTGTGTTTTTATTTTACAAATTCTGTTTTCAAATCATTTAACAAAATATAAATAGTTTGGGACCATGTTTGTGTTTTCCTAATCGTCTGGATCTTCAAGACTTCGATTTCTGGTAAATATTAAAGTTTTTTTAATATTGTGAAAAACTTATATTATTTATTAAATTATAATAGTGGACTAGTTAAACATTTCTGAGATTATATAGATAGGTTACATGAACATTTGGCCATATTATAATTTTACTTATAAACTTCTAGACTCGCAAATAGGGATTTCGCCATTTTCGACTACCATGTGGACTACGATGTTCTTCGGGACTGGAAAAATGAACAAGAGGCCTCGCAAATCAGCAATGTTAGATGATGTATGGAGCGACCAGAGTTCAATATAGATATGGTCGGTTTTACGTAAAATATTCCTATTTATTTATTTCGTTAAATATCTCTTAGATTGGGGGTTAAGTTCGACTTTTAAAACATATTGTAACCAATGTTTTTACAAAAAAAACAGAAAAATTTCATACGCAGATATACTTTACAGTTGTCATAACCAGTTTCGAATGGGTGAAAATGTAACTAGCGCGTTCAGTCTTATTTTTTTCAAACAAATTTTAATTTTCAGTTTTGCGTCAAAGTCTAAATACGAATTTGATAGTTTTCAACTTCGGAAATATTTCAGCGTTATCGTTTCGAGATAAATATTAGGAATATTTGTTCGAAAAGTGGGTTTTGAAATTTTTCTTTCAAATAGTAATTGACATGCTTTTTATATTTATGTCTTTGACATTTGAAAACTAGTTTATATTCTGCATAGGTGTGATGTACTGTTTCTAGCCAGTTTTTACCAGTAAAATGTACTCATTGGTAAATATTTGAATTATTCCACTGTTTTGTATTTTTGTTTAAAAATCGTTTAAAAACTTTCAGCAAGTTTTTTTTTCTAAAAAATACAAATAATCTTTTCTTACAAATTTCACACGATAAAATCTCTTCTAAATCAAACTGGCTAATTAAGTGCAGCAAAGATTCCGACGTTATGTCAAAACATTACTTAGCCTGAAAAAGTGCCTTGGTCGGAATATTATAACATATTTTTAAACTCTTATATTTCTATACAATATTGACGGAAACAAAGTAGAAACCTGCCTGACTGAAATCCTTTGAGAAAATTGTTTTTTAAGTGTTTTAAGAATATCAATTAAATGCGATTTTTCGATTTCAACTTTTAACGTGTTTTTCACAGATTAAATCTAATAATAGATGTTAATTTAAGCAGTTATCTCAATGCAATGGGGTTTTTTGTGAAAATCGGGCGCCAAAATGTTACGTTAGGTCTTTGGTTCTTTTCGAATACAGGTATTATCAATTTTTTTATTATGAAAATATCCTGGACTTTTCAAATTTATTCTCATGTAAATGTATTACGTTACTTGAGTACCCAAATATACATGAAATCCTATTTTATTCAACTCAAATTGAACAGCAGCTACCAATAGGAATTTATTTTATACTTGTCTTCTTTAGAACATTCATTTTGTTGTTAATTTCAGTTCAATGAACTAAATTTCTAGGTAGGACTATTAAACTTAGAATTAAAATCTTGTAATTTGTAGGAGTCGGATTAGTTGCTGAGCATCTGCAGTACAGGTACAAAGATAATACATAAATTTACACAAAAGGAAAAATAACATTTTTATTGCTTATTTAAAGTTTTCACTAACGATAAAGTTTCTTGAGCAATTAATTGTCTAGAAATCGAACAACAAATATTCATGCTCGTATTTGAGTTTCAATGAAATGTAGGCTTGAAGCTTTAAAATGTTACTTTAAGCATGATTTCACATGGTTTGTTCACTTATTACTTAGATCTGTTTAATAGCAATTTTTCACAAAACAGATCTGATTTAAAGCAGTTTATTTTGAATACTTTAATTATAACACTCAGTTTCGTAGTTTTCAATGGTTTTGTCTCCCGTGGTATCCAACAGTCATATAGTTACTCAAAATGTTGCCAGATTTGCATAAATATTTAGTAAGCAAATTTTTGCGATTTGCAGGAAAAGTACAAATAGTATGGAACAGACTACAAAGTAGTAGCATTTGTCTAAAAACTTATTGCGGTTAACTATAAACCTAAAACTTCACGTTAGGTTAAAGAAAAAAATACGAATCAATAATAATTGTTTTGTGACAATATCGCAACGAGTTCTATTGTCTTTCTGTGCGGTTACGTACCATATTTAATGTCAAATAAAGAAATACCAATGAAAAGTTAAATTTTAGGAAGCCCGAAACTGTTCAGTTATTGATGTAAC
>JAQFZG010003675.1:0-13144 GCA_034695465.1 Entomobrya nicoleti | reverse complement strand
ACTTTGTCAAGATACCATGGTCTAAAACCCAATTGTTTTAGGAGAAATGACCAATCAACGGTCCTATGCAATAAAATAGGACAATAATGAAAAATGTCGGGAAATGACGTGAAAACTTGACATTTAAAATTACATGCCAAACCTTAACTATTACCCCAAAACGTATTTTTCAAAACTGTCGGTAGTTATCAATATGGGTATACACCCTTCTCGTTTTTATTATTGTCAAAAGTTTAGTTGGGGACAGATTAAACAAAAGGTGGACTACCAGTATCCCTGGCGTGGGCTGACTGAATATATAAAACTATAAACCAAACTATAGTACTCCCCTATATACATATTTCCCCGTACTTGTTATTGTTTTAATTCCTCCCGTTTTATTTAGTATTCCAACCGGGCACTTGAGCCAGTTTTTGCCAGAACAGATAAGACGAATTGATGGTTTTAGAAAATTGACTAGAATCTCATTATTACAACGGACGGAGTTCCTCTCTCCCTTTCCATTTCTCACTCATCTCGCTTTCCTTTTCATTGCTTAATGTCAATATCCTCCTGATGATCATTCCTTTTATTTCTATCTTTCTCTCTGGGTGAAATTAAACGGCAGTTTAATACTAGAGGACGGATGAGTTTTACTATATTACTCTCTTCGTAATTCTAATCGAACGGGAGTTTTTACTAAAAAACCAGACATGGAGTCTACGCTGCTGTTACACTCATTAACCAGTAGTATGTATATAACATTGTCTACTGACTGGCAACTTTCTATACTATATACCCTTGCAATATTGTACATTGATACGAATTTTGTGATTCACATTGGCTTTGAAATTAGAATTACAAAATGGTATAAAATGAAAAAGCCATATCAAATAATATCATCATCGCCATCAAGTTTTTAGTTACAAAGTGTAAAAGTAAAAAGTAAAATGGATATTGTCCCTATCGGTTTTTTCAATACATTTTATCATCTCCATCCTTTAAAAAACTTTTCATTTTTACTCTTATTGGATCGGAATCGGAGGAGTCTCTCCTACACACAGTATTCCTCAGATTAGTATGGTGTAAGCATTCAGTATTTTAAAAGGCTTGCTCATTTCCTCCATTCTTTACTCCTACACCGCTTTTTTGGGTAGCGGGATGCCCTCCTGCTTCTATTAATATCCCAATCTGTATTTTATAACGAATGAACATTCAAAGATTGCCATAAAAACGACAAAAGAGGCTATGCCGACTATTCTTTGTCTTCAAGTTGATCTGGTGGGATGGTGGTAGTAGTTGTCGTTCAGTTTGAGTTTTTGAGAGGGCCTTTGGTTTCAATTCTAATCTCATCAAAGATGGTATTAACGAATGAAAAGCATTCCCATGCACTACGTATCATTCAATGGTTAGTCGTGCATGGCATCATCAATAAAGTCGTTCATTTCCCATTTGCTTTTTGGTGGTGGCCGTTGTAGTAAAAAAAAACTTTTTTGACTTTTGCAAGAGAATCGGAAAATCGTTTCAAATGGAACAAAAATTACGAGCGAGAGAAGTTAAGAGAAAAAGGAATAAGCTATAAAGACAATAGTCGTAGTTAAAGAGTAACATTCTATTTTTACCAGTTCACAAGGATGCATATGACAAGATTCTCTTCTTTCATTTAAAGGAAATTTAATGTCCCTTCCCTGGTCCCTCTGATATTATTTTTAGGTAGTTATTGTATAAGATAAATCCAGACCAGAGACCGAGGAGAAGGTCGATTTTCCATTCTTTTCCAAGTAAAAAAATGTCTCATTTCAAGTAGCATACCCAGTAAAAGTTGTAGCCTTGAAATATGATATGCAAGACGCGTGTATAATAATATTCATTTGGTGATCACTTTTGATCTGATCGTTATTACAATAGACTAGATGGAATATTGTGTACTTAGGTATACATACTATGTACGTTTACGTAACAGAAGTACTATATCCATACGTCGATGCTCTAAAATCACTTTATAAATATATGCATTCATTATATGTATATGATATATACTATTGGATTGCAATGATATGAATTGAATCAATAAAATAGTACGTAGATTTACTTCTTATGCTCATGACAGAAATTGAGCGTCTGTGGGAATAATTCGAGTACAGTTCTGGAAAACTAACAAAAAGTTTATTATTTTTCTCTTATCAAGGCAAAAAAAACAAGAAGGCAAAAACCTATGAACTTAGATTTTAGCTCATTTATACTCTACTCAATCATTAGGCATGGAAGAAAAAGCGAGTGTATAAAACAAAGTGGAATTTCCACGTGTTGTTGACTGAGATGAGAAAACGAGTGTGGCAAGTGGTGGTGGTAAATTTTGGTGAAATCTTTGGGTCAAGCCAAACAGTTAGAATGAGAATTGGGAAAAGTGATTTTTCCTTCGATTTCATCATAATCATTACCGTAATCATGATGATGATCATTTCATTGGCAGCATTTGCTTCAACGTCTGCTACGGCAGAAGAATTGCTTAGAATGTGTGTGTGTATTTTTGATGATGGGGATTGAGAATAGGGAATCGTGGTAGTGATGATGATGACGATAATGGTGATCATGACTTGGGGAGCAGTTTTGTTTATTTAGGAATAACCAAAGAACATGGGAAAGGCAAAAAGCTCCTGATATCCAGCATAAAAGATCCTTGAATTGAGCTAAACCATAAGATATTTGTATGTGGATTATGGAATATGTGTTGATATACAAATATAATGAATGCTTAGCTATGAACTATGCGAGGTATTTTTTTTTGGAATATTATATGGTGTACGTACATGTGTCCGACGTGACAACGCAACCTCCTAATTAGCTTGTCGCATGAAAAAAGCCCGTACTCTGTTGGTATTCCAGTTTATAGGAAGTGCCTACACATGAACTTGTATTTTACTTTGTGTCGGTCGGTATTTACGTGAGGACGTGGACAAGGAAAAAAAGACAAGTAGAAGATAGACGGAACCTTACAGTCAGTCACATTACAACACAACACCCAGACCTGACACATAACACGAGGAATGAAAAATGTGTTATTAAATCTATATTAGCTTTGGTGTGTGTCGCAAATGTACATTTGTAAATGTTGAATATATTGCATGCTATTTTAGCACTAGAAACACATGTGTTGGTGTTTAACAAAGCATGTAATTGTGCATATATTTTATATTCATGCTCATGCTCATACTACATATGTAGAAATACACATACACATATTTCAGTCCATTTTAACATTTTTTGACATTTTTCTAACATTTTCTTTCCTCCCTGCTTTAACTCTCTGATTTTTTTTCTCCTAGACGGAACTCGGCCACGCCCACAAAAAATGCTACGTACACAGGGAATAAAAATAGGTAAGGTGGATACGGAATAGAAATAGAGGGCATATGTAAATATGCATACTTTATTTCATCTAGTCAGGTTATTAGAATCTGGCAAAGGCGCAAATTTTTGCACAGGTTTCTCATGATTTATATGAACAATAAAAAAACAACTATGATTGCTTTAAGAGTTAATTAACTTGTTTATAGCTTTTAATATATTGTAATATTTAGTATATTTTTTGTATACGTTGACATCTTAAAAAGAAGTTGATTGTCCCTCATGCCTCAATAACAAGGAAAGTCAAATTCACGCACATATGTTACGTTTATTGAGATGGCCAAAATATGTTTCAACTACGCATTACATAAGAACGGTAAAAACATTACAAAATTTATTAGCAAAATGTCCTCTTTCATTCTCACGCTAAGTTTTTTTTATTTTATAAAAAGTAAACCAAACCCCCATTATGCTTTGGCTACATGGTTGCTTTTGGCCCATAAAAAGTAAAAACGACACATTTGTATTCTGACATAAAATGCAATATAAAACAGAATGAAGGAGTCTCACACACAGAAAGAGAAGATAGATAGATAAATAGAAAAGCGTGCTCAGAGAAAAATATGCTGTGTTCCAAGTAATGTGACATGATGTGTCACATACAACATAAAATTCATGCATCTTTTTACTGCCTCCTCTTATTTCTTCGTCACAGGGGTAAAAGTGAATCTTACAAGAAAAAAAAAATAGTAGGAGAGAAGCCGAGAAAACGATACACAATTTTCTGAAGTCATAAATCCATTAGGTTTCCTCTTTCACTTTCCAAACTTGGTGGTATGGTGTTGGTGTTCGTGTACAGACAGGACAGATAGATTTTCTATTTTTTTCTCTTCACTCTCTCTCTCTCACCAGTGCTCTTCCATGCATACACGTTCATTTCTTCTTCTCAAAATGAAAACGTAAAATAAAAAGTGACAACTACTGCTATTTGGCTGGTAAATGGGAAAGTAAGGCAAGTGAAAAAATGTGCAGTTTATGTGGCTCTTTGCTGGGTACTCATACTGGGATTTGATTACCCTTCTTAACCTCTTATACTGCCAACCACCACCACTACCGTACCATAACCATTGACGCCATTTTAAAATCAGAGAGAAAGCATAAACATTTTTCTAAATGGCTTTTTCAAAAGAAATCACATCACAGCACAAACACAATGCTTTGCTGCTGTTACTTCTCATAATAATAAGAAGAATGGCAATCTGCTGAAGAAAAAAAAACAGAGAGAGAGAATATAAAAGTATGCTACTTTATTTTCACCATCAATGCCAACACGCCGCCAGATGAAGCCGATGTGGCAAATTATAATGGGCTCTTCTGTTCCATCTTAAATATATTTTTTCCCCTCTACTTTTCCTCTTTGGTTTACTTTCTCATTTTTACTACTCCTCCCTCCTTGTTAACATGTCATGTGTATGCAGAACCTCGTAACAAACAAAAAAAAAGATTTTTTAAAACGGAAAGCATGGAAAAAGAGGACATTGTTTGAAGTATGTAGTAGTAGTAATACATACATCGCATCGGTTTATTTTTTTGAGTGTACACCATGTGACCATTACAAACAAAACAGAGAGAAAAATGGAAAATGTTAAAAAGTAGTTGAGAAGCTCGTTGAGTAAAACTAAAGAGATCAATATAAGAAAGAAACAATAAAAACAAAAAAGTCAAACTCAACACGATGCTTATACTACCATACCACACACAAAGTCGTCGTCTTCGTCTCCACCACCGCCTCCAGTAGTATAATAGGGGAAGCAAGCGACAAATGTCTGATATCAGCTATATGACTATGTAGAGAAACCAGGCTTATAATAATATGTAGATTAAACATTCTTCCCATGAAAATCAAATTGAAGTTAGTGTACAGCAAAATGCACATTTTATTGTTGACTTTTCAGACTAAAATAGCACTTTGTTTTCGCGTTTCACTGAAAGAATTAAGCTTGTAAGTCATATCATAAGACCGAAACCCCCACAAAAAAACTCTGGACATTATTTTTTTCTGTTTTTTTTCTTTCTCGGAATGGAATATCTTCTCATATAATCACAATCAGCAATACCAAAAGTGGCATATAATACCAACTAACTCGTACCGACCAGACCGCTGTTTTGTAATGTAATCCACATCTTCTCCTCCCCCGCCTCCTTATTTCCAAAAAATAAAGATGAAAAAGCTCTTATTTTCCTCATTGTCTCACAGTCTCAACGCTAAATAAGCAAGACACTTGTAATACAATTGTGGGCCATTCCTATCAAGAATCAAGGAGCGTTTCTAAACTTTTACGACATAAGAAAAAAGAGAAAAATGAGAGAACAAGAAAGGCATAAGAGCACAATGGAGAATCCTCTGAAAAAATAGCTGTAAAAGAAGAATCCTCTTTAAAAAAGAAGCACAAGATGAAAGAGACACTATATATACAAGAGAGAACGTATGCTGTAGTCATTTTAGTACATATGTTGTTTGACTATGTGTGCAATTTTCTTGAGGGAGACAAACGATTTTTAGTACTCTCATATTGCATCTTTGCGTTTCTCATGTAGCAAATAATGCACAGTTTGTAGAAACAATATGTGTATGTGTGTGAACGTGCTTATGCCGCCACCGTGTTGAAAAAGGACGAAAGAGAGAGAATGGAAGATCACTTTCTCCACCAAACCAAGCTTAACAAACCAAAAGGAACAGAGGCATCATATCGTCGTAATCATTATCATCACAAAACCTACCAATGTTACTATAAAGGAAATTGTATGTAAGCTTTGTATGTGTGTGTGTGTGTGTTGTTCAACTGCTTAATGTTCTTCTGCGTGTGATCCAGCTTGCACTAAATTATTCTATAATTGGGTGAAGGCCGAATCCTATAAGAATTTTTGCCAGTAGTTGTATCCGGCTAGTCAAGCCAAAATCCAGTTCAGTGTTCACACAGCTTAAATACTGAGAAACAATCCTATAATCTAAAATGAACACATTGTTTCAAGTCAAACCAAAGCCAACAGAGTTCACAAAATACGAAAAAAAATATATATCCACTTCACCAAAACGCCACACCACATGAGGGAGAGAAGCGGTGAAACGGTGAATAGACTTGACTCTCTGTATGATATAATAATTTCGACTTCGCATATCTTTCTCTTTACCATTTTTTTTGGCTGGACGTCCTGCTATTTGTTCGTATCCCTGCCTAAAAACCCATCTATGCAAGAATGTACTAACAATAATAGAATAATATGCACGCATGCAATCATAATGTGGCTTATTCCATTTCAGTGCTTTCACTAGGAAAACCTCATCTCTCCTCTCATTTCTCGATTTGCCCTTTTTATTTTCCTGACACGCCATGATGATCATGATGCCACGCCACACAAAAAGGAAAATGTAACTACATCAAGACCACATCACATACACAAATAATATCTAAATAAGCGGAGAGAGAAAAAGCACATATGAAAACAAGGAGTATTACAAAATGAGGAGAAAAATACTAAAAATACAAGAATGGAATCTCTGGCTCTTCTTCTGGTCACATTGGGGCCAACAACAGAAGACGTAAACTTATAGACAAAGAAAAAAAAAAAAAATAAGTTGAGGAGATACAGAGAGAAAACAGAGAAAACAGAGAAAAGGTTCATGTTTCTCGGGTTCACGTCTTCATTTTCATTTTGCTGAGATGCTTCGTCTGGCTTTTTGTTTGGAAGAATGGATGAAAATAAGCGAAATAGATGAATGAATATTCTTGTTATTTGCTCTGTGCTTTTGGTGGTGTGGTGATTCGTTTTCGTGGTGCTGACACATGATTATGTTCTCTATGTGATAATGTATGTATGCAATGCAATGCAAATATATATGTATCAAAGTATAAACATATGAAAGAATTTTAAGTTTTTTTCTTGAATTCAGCTTGTTTGTAGTTTTTGGGCTCGTATTTTTACTCTCTGTTTAGGTATTCTCTCTGAAATTTTCTTGATTTTTCTGAAAGCATTGTTGGCAGCTATTGTGCATCATGAACAATATGGGAAAAGCATATACTTTTAAATGCATTACAAATTATTTTGAGAGTATGAAATTCCATATTCTGCTTGTGGTATAGTAAAAGTAGAAAACCGAAGGACAACAACAAAGAGTCAGTGAAAACGATACAAGAAAAGCGTTTACTACCATCGCTGTACAATGTGTTCACTATTTTATGGCCGCACTTGGGGCTGGGATTTGTAAATCTTAAAACGAATGTGAAATTTTCTCGTTTTCATGTTCCTCATCCGCTTTCTATACGTGTATATATACATATAAGTATGTATGTATATCTTTAACTTTGGTCTATGCAAGAAAAGTTTGTTTTTCTATATGTCAGCCCTTAGAAAAATGCCATTACATAGCACAAGTTTTTACAAAAATTATAGCTGGAAGAACATGGTTGGTCCGTTATTATGGCTTTACTTTTACTAACATACAACATTACACCAGATCAGACCATGCCTGTGCCAATAATACAAATGCCTGGATTGTCCCACCGAGTGTGGTCGTTTGTATTTGAAATTTTACTATTTTTCGAGTCAAAAGTCAGCCCCAGTCTGAAGAATTTCTATATCTGCAAACAACTAAAGAATATGGGATGAGAGGATGTTGATTATGATAACACTTTTCTTCCGAGCCAATTTTTAGAGTGTAATTGCTATGTATCTTTATGTCATTTACCTATGTATGTGTCTGTGACATTTTAAGAATGCTTACAAAGAAATAAAATTCATACCATTGCATACAATTAGTTTTGTACGAACACAAACAGACAAACATACTATAATAATATTTATATGAATGTGCAAGGCAGTGAGTGTTTCTTTTTGTGATCTTCGTTATTGAAGTTTCTTTTCTGTTCTTAAAAATATGAAAGTTGGCTTTGAACATGCACAAATACTACGCATAAATTAAATAACTATCAAATATCAAGTGTATGTAGATACCATTCCAACTAACGATACGACATGAATGCGACGATTGCCCAAAATAGAAAAGAATTCCATCATATCGTCCTCCCTGATATCATACCAGCCATATGTAGTTTGAACAAGCAAAAGCCGTACATTGTTTCCACAATGAAAATGAGTGTAATACCTCAAGAATATACGCTAACTGGAAGCTTATGGTGACTAGTTGTAAATTTTCGTGAGCTCTGGCAGTTTTTCGAATTCCATGAAGTAATACTTTGTGTAGCAAAAGTAATACAGCCATATTGGCGGAAGGCAATTGAGGAGCATTCCTTCTAATGGAAAAAATATATTTTTTTTGCAGGGCGGCATTTTGTACAATAGTATTTTTAGCCGTCACATCAACTACCACTGCTATTATAGATATATTTATACATAAATTCGGGTACATATATGCATGAAAACATGTACAAATTCCTCGGACCAAGAAACCAAGCTTGTAATAAAGAAATAATAAGAAAAAAACAGTTGTAAGCTCTGGTTATATTTTTGCAAAAGTAATACATATAATGCCAAGTGAAATGTAATGCCTATTTATCCCCAAAGAAAAAAAACTAGAAGAAATCATTATCATCACCAGGAAAAAAATAGTCAGCTGAAGAAGAAAACGTAGAGAAATGAGAAGTACAAGCACCGCCATTTTTTCGCCTGCCTTCATGCATCAGATCAGGATATGTTTGTGGGATAACGATCCCTGTTTTATGACACTCTCTGACCATTTTCATGGGCTGGCCACATGGAGAGAGAAAGGAAATGCATTAGAGGGAAACAAAGGGTCAGACAGAGAAAGAGAGAGAAAAAAAGCTTTGCTGTTTGGATGATGATCATGATCAGTCAGTCTTCTTCTTTTTTCCTGTTCAATGTTACCACCATCAGCATTCAGCATGTCGGACATAAACATTTTTTTCCTCATTTCCTGGAGTACTTACTTAATAATGCTTGCAATTTTACGATGTGGTAGTAACAATCATAACAATAACCGGAGTGCACATTAGATAGGTACATATAAATACTACTATACTAAATACGCTACATTTGTTATATTGATAAAAATGTATGTATAGCAGGTAAGCTTTTTCTTATACTCTTTTTTTCAAAACTGTACCTAAAAATACAAAGCGCTCTACACTAAAGCTCTACTCTGTATTAAATAACAATGTAAAAAGGTAAGCGAAGGAGAGACCTGTACAGTGGTAGTAGTAATAGTAATCATAAGAATAAAATAGGGTTACTAACTTTTGTGTGTAGAGATCATCAAAATGAATTATCATTATTTTGTAACGAGAGTAATGGCAAAATGGTAAACCATACCTGGTCACAAAAAAGAGAGACTTGCTGTGAGAGTGATTTTTATTTTTGTAGGTACGAAATATTTATATAAATGTATATTTGTATATGTATATACATTTGACATATCCTTCACTAGGAATGATAATAGTATGCACTCACTCAAGAAGCGGAATGAGACATGTCCTTATGGAATTACAGTGAACAGGATAAGTGAGGTGCACTTGAGTGAGAGGTGGAAATCATGGTAAGCAAGTGGAAAGAGCATCGGAGCAAAATAAATTTCTTTCCGTGTTTGTCTGTGTGTGTGTGTACATGAGCACAAGTTCACACTATACTCCTTATCCACCACCGCCACAAAAAGCTTATATATAAGATGATATGCAGGTATACAAAATGCTTTGTATATAAATGTTCATAGGTATACAGAGACATGCCCAAGTAAATATTATATAAAGTGGTTGTGGTATACAATAAGTAAGTAAAAGTAACTAACTGGGTGGTAGTGTGGATAGTGAGGTGGAATGGAGAGTGAATAGAAGAATAGTATACAAGGGAAGAGCTTGACGAGAAGATGAATAAAGAAGGAGGAAAAGGAAAAACGGTGGTAAAGGAAGCAGCGAAAGAAAGCGTCAACACAACCATCCAGATAAGAAGAACAAGAGAGCGAGAGGCTAGAGAAGAATCACCAGAAATAATCACTTTTCTTTCGGAAGCAAAAGCGCGGTAAGTGAAGGCTTCTCTCTCTCTCGTTAGTTGGGTTCCTGCCACAAATACAACTTTTCGTCACTTGTATACAAATATAATATGCATATTTGCATTTCTACATAGATATATTATTATAAGTAGTGTATTTTTGTGTACATTTTATTTGGTTTCTCTCGCTGTCTTGAAAAATTAGCTGGTACAGTGTTGTTATTCAGTGAGACTTGGAAAAGGAAAGCTGTTGAAGACAATGAGGCAAGCCAACAGAGAAGAAGCTGGGCTGGAGAAAAAGAGTTCTCTGTTCTGTGAAGCACAACAGACATTCTTTCTTCCTCGTAGGCTTGTTTGTGCCAAAAGGCTTGTGTGTTTGCGGTGGTTTGGTTTAGGTGTCCTCTTCTTTCCTCTTGCAATCAGTCTTCTCCTTCGCAGAGTTGCTAGGAAGGAGAAGCTCCGTCTCTCTCTTTGAGTCTGAGTACATAATGCCCTCTCTTCCATTCACACTTTTATCCAACAAACAAGCTCTTGAAAGAAAGTGGAAAGGTATATCGTCGGAGGAGTGCTGAAGCAAGCAAGTCGGAGTGCATGGATGGTGGTGAGATGAGAGTGTTGCTGATGAGAATGTTGCTTGTGATGACGATATGATGATAATCATGAAAATCGCAGGGATATTACCTATTACTTCTTCTTAAGTACTTCTTTCACTCTATTAGAGAAAGTGAGGAAAGCAGGAATCAGTAGATGAATAAACGGATGTGTTTTGGCATTGTTCAGCACCAGCCACACACACACACTCTGCTGATATGGATTTTTCAAGGAGGAAACTGGCAAACAAGGGGAATTAGGAAACTTCCTCTCACTCACCCTCTCAGTTTATGTCTAAACTTGTATTTCAACGTACTTGTACAAGACACATATTATTCCAAGAATTTCACCCGCTCAGTGTTTCCTCTTCCTGACTATGTGCCTTATCAGCATTTTCCTGTTATCTTGATCAACGCAACAACAAACAAGTTATACCTGGGCCGGGTACACGTTTAAAAACACTTTTATGCTTTGTTGAACTTTAACAAGCAAAACTGCAAAAAAAGATTACTTGCTTCGTTTGGTCCATTTTCTTCGTGTTTATTGTGTGTGTTTTGTAAAATGGTTTTGTTTTTGCACTCAATGTTTAAATTTGTTTTCAGGTTACTTATACTTACGGTACATATAAATACATATTTGTGGAAACAACGTTGTTTTGATATCACGGAAATTCATCGTGATTTAATTTCTTCAAATTAGATGTTAGAGCACCACATAAAGAGGTTGCTTTTCCATCATAATAATGACTTTGTCATTTTCATTTTATATTGTTTGCTGCCTCTCTTAATTTCCGGTTTCATTTATTTTTCTTCGTTTGCTGTTCATGGTAAACCACACTATATTAACTGTCTCAATGTTTCTCACAACATAAAATATACTTGGTCTTGTTCTTTCATCTTTACTGAAAGTACCGTGTACCAATAAGTGTTTTGAGCTAACGATGCATGTAGTCAGAGTGAGAATCAGCTCGATATCCATCCGGTGACATAAATCTCCATCAACACAATTTCTTAGGAAAAGCTTACTTAACTAGCCAAAAAATTCTTTTACTCGGGGAAAGTCTTGTGTAAACTCATCAGTATCACAAGAGATGATCTTGCAACTACTAGCATCTTGCACACAAAAGGTACTTCAAAAAGATGGGCATTACAAATTTCATGCATTATCAAACAAAATTGCCCTTTTGCTCTATCGTCAATAGACATTTTATTTACACAATATGAATTTCATCTAAAATCATGAAAGAGGTCTACACAAATAAAAATGCTTGGGTATCAAACATATCACGCGTTCCCCGTGCCCTTTTCTCCTGGAAAAAAGTATAAGCTTTGCAATCTTTTTTCCAGTCGGCGAGTCAGTTAGCAGAGAGCAAAGCTATGTAAGGGTTTAGTATCATAGGGCACACTTAATTCAGTATTTCATAAAGGGAATTGTCAAACCTTCATCGTTGTCATTATCATCGTAATCTACAGAAAAAATGCTCGCCTGCAACTTGCGCTGGAACAAAATGAGTTGTGTTCTATTTCATATAATATCATATAAAATGCATCATTATTCCCCCCCCCCAACCCCCTCTCTCTCTCCCTCTATTCCTACTTGCTAGTTGGTTAAATAAAGAAACATACATACACAACTTGGATGTATTTATTACAAAAATTCACATGGACATGACAATTTGGAGAATGTGACTGTTTGTACGGTCAGTATCTACATTACTTATTTGTATTTCAGATACATAAGTACATACTTTTATTTTTTATCCTTGCTTGATTTTCGCTCACATTCTCCTTCAAAACAAAAAAAGAAGAACGAGTATTTATATAAGCGTTACTAATCACCTTATGCACTGACTGCACAATATACCCCCTCTCTCTCTCTTTCTGAACTGCGAGCCCAAACGCTGGACTTGGTTTATGGATGGCAAGAGAGAAAGCTCGGAGGAGGGCTCCGCGTTTCACGAAGAATTATGGGAGTCATTACCAAGTTCTGTGTCGTCATGTCATGCTGTCGTGGTCCTCTTCTTTTTCTCTCTTTCCCTCTTCTTTCCCGTGGAAAGTGGAGCATTCCTTTTTCGCAGATACATTTGTACATATAATAATAAGTATATTTAAACAGAGACATGCATGCACCCACCACCACCAAAAAAGCGGAATAATATAATAATAATACTTTCACTTTGTGAATCTGTATAGGTTTTGCAAATGCG
>JAQFZG010003674.1:0-13146 GCA_034695465.1 Entomobrya nicoleti | reverse complement strand
GAGCCTTGATGTCTGCCGCATCATTCTGAGAGAAAGCCGCGTCATGTTGTGGGGGCATCATAGGACATGATCCCTCACAGTATACATTGTGGGGGCACATTATGAGACGAGACATGATATGACAAGGTAAAATAAGGTGTGGACATATGTCGTAAATGTTCAGTTTCAATATAATAGCTTTGATCATAACATTTAGATTATCTTGCTTAATTTTTTGCTGCGTATTAAAAAAAGAGAAACAGTTCAGTTCAGAGCAGCAAGTTTATGTAGACGAAGTCAAAACATAAATCATGAAAAAATGTCAAGTGGGGAATGAAGGTGCATTGCTTTTTTTTGCTTATTACGCGACAAATGGATAACGTCAGTGTGACCGGCTGTTCCAACTTTGAAAAAAAAAACTATTTCTAATTTTTTTTCTCTCTTGTGCAAAATGCAAACTTATTTGTTCATTAGTGAGCTATGTGTATAGGTTATTATTACATTTTACATAGCATGTTTCTCTCACATGTACGAAAAAAATGGACTAGTAACTCAAATAAATACAGAGCCACTACCACCACCTTAGTCACAAACTTGACGATGTCGACGATAATGATGGCCTGTGTAATTTGTAATTGAGCGTTTCTCTTTTTTTTGCGGTGGTGATCCAATCCAGCAAGGATTTCTCATAGTCAATTCAATATATATTGAATACATACATAACTGTATTATTTGCACACTGCTGTCAATGCACTAGTGACTGAGTTTGGATATGATATAGGTAATGTTTCTTCTTTTTATCTACTTCTCTCCACTCATTCACTCTTTTTTTTGAAAGGAAAGGGTTGAATTTTTCACAGAGAGCTCCATTATTATAAAAAAAACTGTTTTATTGGCAAAGGAGCACAACAGCCAAAGCGTCAACACAAATGTTTAACATTTACTTTGTAAAGCGAACTTATACCTAGAAGCGTTTATATCATGTTATGTTAATAATAAATACACGGTTAAAGTTAGCATAGTTAGCTAATAAATATCATCAATGCTTTATGTCGTGTGTGTATTGTGTAGTAGTGATATGTGTGGAGTTGAGTTAAGTTTGTTTGCTAGTGGATTATTTGGTGGAATGGAAGTATAATGTATGTACTGTAGTTTGTAGTAGGTTACATTACGTGAGGAATGATATATGATCATTATGTCTCCATCATAATTTTTATTTGAGCTTTTTTTGAGAGTGCGAGTGACTGAGGTCTTTTGCTTGTACTTCGTCTACTTACTTGCCTATATGCTTCCACTTCATAAATATCCCTCATAAATATGTTTTTTCTTCTTCTTGTGTACACACAGTATCATATACAATATAGCACAACAAATAAGCAAAGAGTTTTTACTCTACTGGTCTTCTGGCTTGGCCTGGCCTTCTTGCCCTGGCCTAGCTTGGCTTGAGTCATCTTACCAGACCAGACCAGAGACCACATAACAGAAAAAAGAGCTTTTATCCTTTTACTCTCTGTAAGATGTTTAATACTTACTTATTTAAGCATGCCAATAATATTTCATGGATGTCATATTATCTTGGTTGTAGAGTAGCGGTGCGGTTGTTGTGTTCTCTCTCAGCAGCTCAGTCAAATTCATAGAAGTAGACTTTTCATCATCTTTGTAGTGTACATTACACAGAGAGAAGGGTTTTGTTCGGCAAAAGTGGAGAAAAAGGGAGGATAAAGAAGACAACCTATTTATATTAGCTACTTGTTATTAATTTAATGGAATTGAATATTTTTTTACGCTCTCTTTAAGAAAGGAACGGTGGTTTGGTTTCAAAGCGAGTTATATGAATGATATAAAAGTTAACATGTAGGTATATTTAGGAGAAATATTTTGGAATACGTAAAAAAATATATACATATCAATGGGTATGGCGATGATAAGAATAAGATACGCTGTAACTCAAGTCAAGTCGTCGTCATCATATCGTCAGTGCATTTTTTTTATGAAATGCATGTAAGTACATTCCAAAAATGTAATTTATTGACTGTATGTATTTATTGGCCATAATATGTGATGAATGCATACACAGCGTTATTTTAATGAAACGTTTATTGTGCATTATGTTTTTAAATGACGATGTAGTGGTTTATAGCTGTTTGGATTTGTCACAGTCGCAAATGCAAATGGCATGGCATTTCATATAAAGAGAGTTAACTTTTTTTTATGTCAGCAATAATAATAGCCATGTAGCCAGGCCAGAGGATGTGAAATGCGAGTTGAGCAGAGAGTAAAGCAAAGTAAAAGGATACAACAATTTTATGTAACATGTAATCATGTTCTCATATGTAGTATTTTCTGTGTAGTCCGTCCGCAGTTCAACCATTTAGATTAGAGAAAATGAGGCAGTTTTAACTTAACTGTTTGTTGTGTTTGTAAATGTAAAAGTGCATATTATATCAGTTTATATTGCATAGTGGTTTTGGTTGACGATAGTGACTGTGGTGGTATGGTATTTGGTAAAATGCGATAATAGTAATGAGGATGACGCTCTGTGAATACAACGACAATTCTTACATGGGTTGGTTTGTCGCATTTTTAACATTTTATCAATATCCAATTTTCAAATCCTCATGAATGTGAAGTTCTCCACATTTGCGATACACAAAAGTGAGCAGACTCTCTGGAGAAGAAAAAAATATACGTCGTGTTTGTGGCTTTTTAGTTGTGTTTTGTGAGAGATAGTCAGTCAGAGTGAGTACACACGGGATTCTTTCCCTCTGTTCATGTTTCACGTTAAACAAACACGTTGTGGTGCATGTGTACAATGATATCGTCATCATATCTTCATATCATTTCATGAAAAAATTTTTTGTTCACTAACCAGACCACAAGTACTACACATGCATTGCATTGCAAACAGTAATTTTTCAATTTCAGCAATTTTAAAACAGTTGTTTTGAATTGTCAATCGGGACATTCATTGAAGCAGTGTGTAAAAAAATATGTAGTGCACTCCATTTTCACCATCACCAATAACTCCCTTGTGTTTGTGTATGGTATAATCTCAACCCAATCAAGTACTTGTACTTCATTTACGTCTTTCACAACAGTTCAGTCGTCAGTTTTTTTTGTTGCCGATATTGGAATTAAATTTTTGTTTGTTGAATTGCTTATTGCATTCAATATACATATTCTGCTGAGTTTGTTCGGTCGGTCGGAGGATGGATGGGTTGGGAGCTGCTGATAAATGATATCGCAGTTAGTTTGGTTATGTTGCTTCTGTAAATGATAAAATGTTTGTTATGTTGATGATACGATGACGTTGATGATGATTGGTTGGTGGTGATGTTCAAGAAGAGAAGAATGGAAAGGATGCAGCAGTTGTTTCAGAGCTGATAACGTGCTGTTTAAGCTAAATACTTGGTTAAAATTTTGTTTTTTTGTGTGCTCTTGTGTGTTGTGTATTGTGTTCACTTCTCTTAAAACTGTTACCATTTAACTTATATTATGGATATTTTTTTTATTGCCTTTTGCGTTCTGTTCAAATGTCTGTCTAACATACATTCATACATACATAAATAAATGTTTGAATGTTTCCCTTGTGTCGATGATTGTCGTCGATAGCGTATGTATCGTGTTGTAATTTCAGTTTGCAGTGCAGTCGGTGCAGTGTACTTGTATTTTTTTGTCGTCTTTGTCGAGAAATGAAAATTTATTGACAATCATACAACTATTTATTTCGCGTTATTTTGTGTTTGTTGTCCCTAGTGTGTTGTTTGGAATTGCGTTGAAAAGCTAATAATTATTCTGCTTTAGTGTGATATCTTCTATGAAAAACGAAAACCAAACCAAACCACAACCGGAAATCAATAGCGGTTTATATCTAGTGACAAAATAACAATCAATACGTTTATTCCATTCGTTCGTGAGAAGTTCATTAAAAGAGTCAGTAAGTTAAGCTAAATTAGTGAATCATTGTATTTCTCTGGTTCTGGTCCTTCTGTTATTTTATTCCATGTGTAAAAAATTAGGGTATTAAGTATATTCCCTGCAGACGAGAAGGAAAGGTGTTGAGTTACAAAAAGTTTTATTTCCAGCTTACTTCTCATCTACGTAAATGCATATGAGATAGTGGTGGCGGCGTGGCGTGTGCTTTGAGTTTCATTTGACAGAACAGTAGTGCAAGTTGTCGGAGAAGAGGAGAATAATAGGATAATATTTTAATTGAATAGGAAGAAGGAGTTGCCCCAACCAACTTGACTAAAACCTTTTACTGTCTGTGCGTGAGTGCATAAAACCGGCTTTTAGACTACTTGTGAGTGTTCCTTACTTTTCTACACTATTGAGAGCTATATTATACGTTTGTGTTTGAAAACGTGTGAGAAGAAGAGAAGGTAAGAGAAGCGACTCAATTTTTATATTCAGTTCCAGCTCATTTTACTCACAAATGCAGGGAAATAAAATTCCCTTGTGGTTTTCTTCCTTTCTTTCTATTAAGTTTAAAATAAAATAATCGCTTTTAATTTGTAAGTCATCCACGTTGTTCGACGTGCATACAGTTTATATGTACGTTTGTAAGTTTCTTGGAAATTGAACTGGAAAAAGGAAGACGATTTATTAGGTGTTGGCTGCAGTGCAGTGCTAAGTCGCTTGAATTTTTAATAGCAATCAGTAGCAAATTTAGAATTCAATCATTATCTGTTACATGGGCTAGAGGGCAAAGCTATCTTAGTGATTGATCATTAGTTCGCATTTTATTCTTAACTCTGAATTTTACACTGATCAAGGTGAAGTTTCCGAATTAATTGTGTGGATGTTCATTACACATTTTTGAAATTACGCAACTTTCAATTCTACACAGTTTATGGTTTTGTTTTGATCATTTAGTACCCGAACGAGTATCTGATGTATCTAACATTACTAAGAAATCTGTATTCCGTGTTATAAGTATTTAATGACGCATAAATGATAAACTTTTTGATACCAGTGTCACCAGATCGGGCTTTTTCTCTTACTTTTCTTTGCTTAATTTATATTCTACCATATTTACATCGATTCCATAGCGAGTTTTTTATTTCTAAAAGTTAGTTCATGGTTCTGTTCACTTCATTAATATTCATTCAGATCAAAACGTTCAATGCTCTTGGCATCAATGCAATGGATTCTCCTTTATTTTAACTAACTAGCGCAGCAAAGACAAGTCAAACTTTTTTATGAGTTCTTTCACTTTACAAATATTCACTCAAATTTTTATTCCATTTTCTTTCTCTGGTGTCACTCAACAGGTAGAGAACCAACCATACCACTTGAATTTTATTTTAAATGTGTAAAGCATGCATAATTCAGTTCGCAGTAGGGAACCTAAAAATACATATTTTTTGTGGTACTCATAAAAAAATGGTTTTCGAAAACGGTTTAAAATTGAGTCCATATGCAAATTAATTTGAAATTAGTTTCCTTGTATCACCCACACACAGAGCACCTATTACATCAAACAAAACTGTCTGTTAAATCTTCCAGGAATCAACCACCCACCTCAATACCCATTTGTTCGAGAGAAACTAAAAACATATTTTCTTCATACGAAAAATAATCTTTTAAAAACAGGAAAGCATATTATTTTTCTTAAAATGCAATGCTATTATATTAATTGGAATTACATATTACATTACATCTTTACATCACTTGTTTTTGTTTACTTCTCTTTTCCATATCCGGACTTATTTTTCCGTAAAAAATTGCACAATAATCTGCATTTACTTGTTTGCTCACAACACAACAAAAATACCAGAAAAGCTGGTAGTTAGTAAAGCGTCTAATCCACCATACCATCTCATTCCGCCAGTCAGATCATCATCATCTCACACGAATGACAGATTTACGCACGTGTTTTATTATTGCCGTAAATAAGCACAAAAAACACAGCTTAAAGCCAACAAGGCTATATAACATAACTAACCACCTTGTTTTATAAATAGCAAAAGTGCCTACAGCGACGAACAAGCAAAACAACAAAACAAAAAACCCGTATAAAGCGAAACATAATATTTATGAACAAAAGGGAAAACGAAAAAGTATACAATTTTGTTGAGTTGAATGAAAAGGAAAAGTATTTTCACGTAAAAAAAATGTGAAATGCAGGCTATGTTACGATGTAAGAGAGGCGAGAGCGTGTGTTGTTTGTAGCGCTAAAATGTAATCCTTTTTTCCTTCTCTCTCTCTCTCTCTCGCTAACTAAATCCTCCACTCATGTCAGAGAAAAAGCCAAGCCAGCAGCCAGCATAAAATAAAGTATGTATAGAAATGGGAAAATAGTATAAAGCTCAAACTACGGCTTGTTGCATTCAAACAGGTAGCTCTCTGCTCTGCTTTTCTGGATGGAAAAGCCAAAATCTAAAAAGCTTTATACGGAGCTCGAGTTTTATTTTGGGTGAGAGCTTTTGATTGTGAAGATTACGAGAGAGAGTGAGCTTTCATCACATCACTTCCTCTTTTTATTCTAAAGCTGAGATGAGAGCTGAGTTTTGAAAGCAGCTTGCTTTTCTTTCTCTGTTGTTGGTTTTTTTGGTGGCTCCGGCTCCGGATGTGTATTTTTAATTCGCATTTTGCATTCCGGTAGCAGCAGTGACGACGGCGTTGAGTAGAACAAGAAGTCTATTAAAAGTAAAAGCATGCACGACAGAACAAAATAATACCATTGACGATGCGATGCGATACTGCCAAGAAGATGTAGAGGCACACGGTGAAAATAGCGATGATGGTGATGGGGATGATGCAGATGCCGATATAATCAAGTCAAGTCAGTAAAGAAGGCTGCATCCTCCGCATCACATAATCATCATTATGACATGCATTTAATAGATTACCTTGTGCGGCGGATGGATACAGGGTATGCTTATAGCATCATGTTACTTTTACAAGACAACAATAAAATGACTGTTGTGTACTCACTCAGAGAGATGAGTTTTTACTTTTTTCATTGGAAGAAAGAACAAGAACGTTTATGATTATTTTTATTATGATGATGATCGTCATCAGTATTTAATAGTAGTACCGCTGGTACACTACTGCTGCTACAACATCATCATTTCCTTTCACCTTCATCCTTTGCGCCAAAAAAATGAAGTTTATTAAATGTTACAAAATGCCGTGTCGGTGCGGTGGTATGGTGCTTATTATTATGTATGTTGTTGATTTTCTTAAAAGGAATGTTCTTGGCAGCGAACCCAACAAGTCATTAAGGGAAATAAGAGAAAGGCTGTGTGTGTGTAGCGAAAAGAAGCGAAATGTAAAGAGACTCAACCATGTTCAGGTTCACATATTATTACAGTCAGTATATCAACTTGAGTCCCATTAAAACTTTTTAGTGAGTACACATCAAACCGTACAAGTTTCTTTAAGAAGTCCGACTTAAAAAAGAGCAAAATGTTTGCAAATGAGAAAAATAAGTGTGGAAATCATATGCACATTTTGACCGAGTCATGTAAGAATTTTTACGGTACATGTTTATCTTCCTGTAGAAAAACGGGAAGAAGAACGTGTGTGTTGATAAAGCCTGTCTTTCTAAATCATCTTCAGTCGTATCAAATGTCCGCCGCATTGATATTTATGTATGCATTTATATTCATCCCACAATTTTTTACATGCTCGTAGTAGTTCATACACCAATCATCTGCATACCACTACCACTACACAACAAAACCATTTAGCAACTACAACAACATCAACAAGCAATGTGTAACTTTATGTAGATGAAGTGAAGAGCGAAGTGGGATCCGGTGTTGCGCCTCAGCCTGTCATCATCCATTTTTTTATCCAGACGAAAATGGCTTGTGACATGTGAGTTCTTTTTTTCTGAAATGAACATGAGTTACGTTACAAAAAGCAAACCATATACCACCACCATCACCTTAAACACATATCTTCATATGCTTCATGTATATCGTTACTGTTATCTCCCATTTTACACATTTTTCACACCAGTCGACCCTCATCATCTTTGAAGTATGTGTTCTAAACCACATCACATCTTTTTTTTTCAAGCAACTTATTATTATCATTATCCCAAAAATATGAGCATATTGCGATAAACTGAAAAAATTTACCAGAAGGGAAAAAAGGGCGCGGCATTTCGGTTATTTTTTTCTTTCCCTCTGCCATTCCATTGCTATCTCTTATTTTTTCTTCTACTTCTTCTCTTCCGCTCGGTTGTCGTAATCGTAACGATTTTTATAATGGCATACCTTATATTTCACGCTACGCATATTATCATTATCATCATCATCATCCACGTCATTTTCTTTTTGGAATGTTACTTGTCTTACCATATCCCCAGCCATACTCTACACGTGAATATGAATGAGTGTCAAAAAATATAGTAATATTTTGCAAAATATTTTTTTGGCACACTTTTCTTTTTGGATACTTGTCTTTCTGCTATTTTTTCAAGTGCATTTTGGCACAAAAAATAAATATATAATCATAATAATCATTCACATTTTTTTTTGGGTTTCTCGGTTTCTGTATTTCATTCCATCATCTCTTTGCCCTTCCGGTCCACTGTGCTGGTGATGATGATGAGGCTAAAGTGCGTATCGGATTACCGAGTACGGCATCTATCTCAAGTGCTTCTGCATAAAAATACGTTCACGTTGCGTTCTTTGCATTTCCAAGTCTGCATTTCATCATCGCCATCATCATTATCTTCATTTTCCCTGTTTTGAAGAAGAAACACTGAATGACTGAGACAGAACCACCAGAAAAATGCAAAGTAATCTAGTTCCACAGATTTGGTAGAAGGAGTTCAATGCTTTCCCTTTGACATTCCATATTTTTTGCATTGATCATCTTACCCATATGATATGACATAACAGTAGAAAATTAGTCATAGCACAGCACGTAGAAAATCGACGACAAGATATACAGATACGGCACATAACACAACACTTGTGTTATTGTGGTGAGGAACCTTGTCATCATTCTTCATCTTCATTTTTTTCTCGACTGCCTGGCATAGCATGATGTATGCACATAAAGAACATCTCACTGATCATGTTTTGCCAATGTTCATAAAATATTCTACTCTGGCCTTAGCGTGAGTAATTTTCGCAACAGAGAGAAAATAAAGACGAGCAAAACGAAATGTGTAATAATATAATATTCATCTCATCTCCCCTCCAAGTTGAGTCTCTCTCTGCTTCTCACTCCGCGTGTGTCTTATCACCTCTCTCTGCTAAACTTAACATGTGTACATCTAAAATGATTTTTTATTTATGCGTGCGTATTCTCTTCATGTTCATTCTATTTATTATATAGTTTTCCTGTAGAGTTGGTAGTAGTGGGCGGGATTAGATTAGTTTTTTTGTGTGAAGGAAGTATGTTTCATATCAAATGTACCTTGCAATCTTTATTTTTCTTTCTTGATACAAATTCGTATTAGCTTGAGAAGAGAGAGAGAGAAATGTTTCACATTGTGAATGCAAAAATGTAGAATAAAAAAAACATGCATCAAGACAGCAAAAATTATGCGTTGAACACTTGTACAAAATTCCATTCCTTAAAAAACATCTCTGAACTGAACGCTTTCTTTGATAAAAAATGAATGATGTGCTCTTAATAAAATATGTAGTTGCCAATTGGGGTAAAATGGAACAAGTTAATAATTTGTATTTTTTTTTCTTTTCTTTTGCAGATTTGTCTAGTGGTTCAGCAATGAACCGCCGATCGAGCCTTACTTTCAGAGATGACTTCAAGTGAAACATCCTCCCAACAGCAACAAATGCATTTGCAATGCGTTCAAGGTTGTTCTCTTTTTGTTCGTCACCATCATCATCACTCCTCCAACAGCCCCAACCACCAACAAAATCACAATCCTCCTCACAATAAATTAGTTGCTTCCGCTTCTTCTCTCATTTGTCCCAGTACTACTTTATCTTCTTCTGCCAATAATAATACTAATAACAACTACAATAATACTACTACTTTTTCCACAGTGCCCGGCACCAACCTCATCATTCCACCACCAACACAGCAACAGCAAGCAGCAGTGCTCGCCGCAGTATCAAGTCACCCCGACAATAACAACACTCCACCTATCATCACCACCATCGCTGGCAAAGCGATTGCTGCCGTGAACCAAAATCTTCCCAATATCATCGCCAACCACAACAACTCCACTGGCTTGTTGACAACAAGCAACAGCGTTGTATCTCCGACGTCATCGCAAAATAATACACCGTCTCCTTTGTACTTATCTTGTTGTTCCACCTTGCCATCATCGACAGTGTTAGTCAACGGTGGTGGTGGGAGTGGCAGTAATAGCAGCCTGAAAATCAGTGATAATCATTTGTCTACAAAATTAGTGAGGAACAGTAGTGCACCATATTCAGTGGTTGGCAGTGTAACGTACACTCACAGGAACAATAACAACAAGTCGTCTGGTGTTGTCGGTGATGAACAAAGTGATAAGACGATCAACAACGGCAACGGCATGAGCGTCTCTACAGCTTCCCAGCAACAGCAAGTGAACGGTGGCGGCGGCGGCGGTGGTGTGGGTGGTAATAATCTTGTTGAAATGGTGAAATTAGAACCGAACGGAAACACTATCGAAATTAACTCGAATTCCGCTAATGCCATGCACCACCATCAGTACCATCACCAAAATGGTGTTGGGGGATGCTGTCATAACCATAATGCAAATAGTGGTGGAGGTGGTGGTAGCAATGCCACCCCAACTACAACTGCTTCTAATGGACCAATGAACCATTTCGTCAGCGGTGGAGGAGTCCCTAATGGAATGGTTGAGAATTGTGATTTGGACAATGGGAATGGTGGTGGTGGTGGTGTGGGAAGTGAAATGATGGACACTAGTGGAGGTGGCAGTGGTATAACCACCTACAATATTGGAGGGTGCCATAATAATAATAACAACATCAATCCCACCAGTAGTACCATTGGGGGAGGTAGTGGACAAAATCAGTGCATTTCCAATAGTCACCTGCAACAGCACCAACTCCACAACCATACTATTTCTTCCTCTGGTAATAATAATACGCTTGTTTCCTCATCTATCCACCCGGGAATAGTGACCCTGGGATCCTCTCCTTCATCTTCGACGGTGAACCAGTGTAATAATAATAATAGCACCAGCAACAACATGATCATCATGGTGAATGGAGGAGTCAATGGGCCTTCCAATGGAGGGAATAACATGTCCCCGGGGGAGAATGAGGATGACGATGAACACGACTGTGATGATGACAAGTAAGTACATAAAAAAGCATTTTTGACCAAATACATAATGCATAGGCGATCCCCAGCCTTTACCATATAGTTCATAAGTCCATACAACTTGTTTTTATATTGTCCTTTGGGAAAACTCACACATGAAAAAGGAGAGAAGCATCATAAAAACATCGTGTTTTATTGTGTTATTGCATTACATTACATTGCATTACTTTTTTCTACCCTGTGCATTGCATGGTGTAGGATGAAAGTAAAGAGGGGAATTGAAAATGGTCACGACACAGCATAGTGGACAATTTCCAGCGTGAGCTGAGCTCATTTACTTTCATCGTTTTCAATGACGATGATGACGACCGTGCCATTTTGCCAATAATATTTTTTTTACTCTATTCATTTTCTTCAATGGTGCATACAAAAAAAAGAATAGGGAAAGTAGAGTGATTACTTTGGTAAATGTACTTTCTTGACGTGTGGTCCGGTCGGTTTCAATGTCCAATGTCCACTCACTCATTGTTCTACATTCTATATGGAAGTTTTTTTTAAAGTCGGAACAGTTTGAAATAATATCATAAATTTTAGTAAAAGTCACATGATGAAAGCAAGAGCTAAATTTTTTAAACAAAATTTGAAATGGCGTTTGGTGTTAAAAGCACTACATGTGGTGGTGAATATTGGATAATAATACACAGCGGGAGAGAAAGTGCTGCCACATGTGAACTTTGTTTGCTTCATATTTTTTTTATCTTCAGCTAGCCATATTTGGAGAGCAAAAAAACTCAACTCCTATATGTACTCAAAGTATAGTATACAATCATGAAAAAGGCTAACACTCCTTCCATTGTCCATTCATTCTCCTCTTACTTTGTTTCCAGTTCACGTCATCTTTTTAGTCAAAACTCGGAATGACTCAAACGAAAGCAAAAAAAGAAAGGATTTTTTTTTTCATTTCGTTTTTGTAAATTTGGATATTTTTCCTTTTCTGATCAGATCATCGTATAATTGGATACATACAAGTTGAACATTTCAAAGCAATAATACTACGCAGTTTGAGTTCATAAATTCAGACACGTCCATACAACATTTTGCTTTATACAAGGTACAATTTCATTTCACAATCGGTAAACGAGACACTCTTATTGTAAGTTTAAGATTTTTTTTAGACAAGTAGGCCATAACATAAAAAAAGACTACACGACTCTTTCTCTCTTTTTGGAGAAGATAAAGATAGCTCGTTATTCTCCTTTTCTTGCTAAGAGAAATAGAGAGGCAGCCCTTTTCAAAGAATACCCACAGCAGTCAATACAATGAATAATGTTCTCATTCACATGTTCCCCGTCTTCTCGTATTTCATATACACAACACAAAAGTTACTATTATTATTACGATTATTATGATGATGATGTACTTTTTTTATCCTCCTCTCCTTTCTCTCTCTCTCCAACTGCCTTACTATGAATAGTGTAGAGAGAAAAAAGCTCTACTGAAACAGTTACTCTTTTTTATTGCAATAAGCCCAAAGGATAATAATGCCCATCATGTTATGTTACACTACTTTATAGAATACTTTGCAGAAATAAGATGGAAAGAGAAAAAAAAGAACTACTGTTGCCGCGCTTCACAATAAAAAAAACGTTAGTTTACTTCTATAAATAGAGATAGATAGATAGACAGGAAGAAGAGAGAAAGGGTAAAAAAAAGTTTTTCCATAAGGTAATTGGATCGATATTTCTTTCCCTTTTGCCTTCTTCTTCTGCTATCATCATCATTCAAGTATAGCATGTTGTATAGAGGTACACAGTGTGTTTGTGTAGATAGATGGATACTTTATGTATCTATCATGTACTTTCTCCTTCGTGTAATCTCTCTCTATAACGTACTTAGGTGTAGGCTCGCATGAGACAAATCCTAAATACATATTCAAGGTATGATCTGCTA
>JAQFZG010003673.1:0-13150 GCA_034695465.1 Entomobrya nicoleti | reverse complement strand
GTATCTTTTGTTTGTACTTTTGTCCCATTTTGTACACTTTTGAAATACCTTTTTTTAGAGATTACTACGAATGTAATAACTATTCTTGTCACAATTTAAATTGATGTGTGTTAGTAGAACACACTTTTGCATAAAATGGAATACATTCTTCCAACTGTCACCGCCACCATCTCATTATCATCACCTTTCCAATTTCCACGCGCACAAAATAAATGATATGTATATATTTCTCACCTCATTTCCCATCATTTTCCCTTTCACTTCACTTTTCGGAAATATGGGTCAATGAATTGTAGTAGACCTGATTCCTTTCTTTTGTTTTGTTAGTGAGTGATGGCAGTGGTTACACAAAATGGAAATACAACACAATTTCGAAATAAAATCGTATTTACGTACGTACTCACTTTTACCCTTGCATTTGCACACACGTGTGCACGCCTACACCACCACACCAATATACAAATATGCATTACATTTGCTTTGATTATTTTTCCATCTCTGACAGGAAAAGTCAATAAATGTTGTTGTTTTTTGAAAGCACAGTAGGAGGACGAGAAGAAGAAAAGGGGAAGAGATGAATAGAATATTTATGAAAGGCATGTCAATAGGTTAGTTTGATGTGGTTTCCTTTTGTATACACAAAAAAGAAGAATTTAAAGGATGTGAACAAATGACAAAAAGAGAAAAAAAAGAACAATGAAAATGTTTTATCACTTTTCAAAATAAATTGGTCCTTTTTTCAGCCCCTCTCTTCAATGATCAATGCATCGTCATCGAAAAGTATAATAGTAAAACAACAAAAATACATAACCAACATAGGCACACAAACAATAGTCGCCTATCCGGAAATTGATTTTTTTCCTCATGAACTAAACCTATAACAAAACGGAGAAACAATCATTCACCAATAACAATAGAGAACGTTTAAAAGCTCCATTTGAGTTGATGACGTTACTCCCTCTCTCGCCACCACTGCCGTCACGGTTAAATAAAGAAAGAGACCAATATGGAGTATTATTGGTCTCGCTTCTTCAATCAAACAACAAAACTAAAAAATTGCTTCTTCATTCTTTTTTTACTGATTTTTAGATGTCTACACGTGTACAAACATAAAAACGTCATATTATTTCATTTCATGTCATTCATTTAATATAGTATCAAAAACATCTGATGAAATTCCACAGAGCAATATGTCACTTTAACAGTTACGTCTGCACTTTTTTATTTTTACGACCAAAAAAAGTAAGTTTGAGTTCTGTTGGAATTGCAAAAGAATGACAGAATTGTTTCTCTTGTGTTTCAATTCAACTATTCTGGACTTTCCATCAAATTTATTATCCTTTTTTTCTTTTGCAGTAGCATTCCATCAAGCCCACGACAACGTCCATTTAATATATTTTTATACGTTACATTTTTCCCCCATTTGCTTCCCCCGACCAATTTTAAAAACGCCTACTGCCTTCAAGGCAACTTTTTTTTCCTTCTTCAAGAAGAACAACTATTTTCTAGATATTTCTCCATTTCCCATTTTCTTTCTCGGCTCTCATCCTTCCTCTCCTTCAGCTTCTCAAGGAGCCTCTCTTTCCTTTGCACACTATACTCACAAGGATAACAAGAGCAAGATCAACGGAAAACTTGAGGAAATGTCAGTTTCGTCAGTTTTTTCTATATTAAAAAATATCTGTATAAATATCATGCTATTATTACACAATAATGCAAAGCCTATCCTTCCAACAGTCTATTAACAGACAACCAGCTACTTTTTCTTTTCATCTCTTCAAAAAAAAACTACATGGTACCCAGATGCAAGCATTTAGGTATTATATGTTGTACTTTCATTTACAAAACTAACTCGTTCTTTCCAAGTTGCTTTACCTTGAACATCATAATACCTTAAATTTTGCGTTCTTCATCTTGAAACATCTTGACGTATAATACTGTGTATCATATTATGATGTACATAGGTATAAATCCTCATATCACTTATCATACATGTTTGAATACGTAACAGGACAAGATGAAACTAGCAATCATCCATATTTTCCCGAGTTTCCTGTTGCTTGTGATTCCTCCGTCTGGAAATATATTTCTTCTTATTCTATTCCTCTTCTTGGTTCCCTCTTCTAGTCACTCAAGCTCGTTATCCCCTTTCCTTTTTCCTCTTTGATCTGATTCCCGTCCCTTTCCTTGAGTATATATGAATCTTACCTTCTTTTCTTCTCACAAAAGTGGTTGTTGAAGTGGTTTAATTTGTAGAAAAAAGACTACTTATTGCAATACAGCCTCAAGTACAACTGCAGATACTGGTGTGGTGTGTTGTGTTGCGTAAAATAAGATATAAGGAAGTGTTGTAGAATGATCCCCTTACAAAATTACTTGCTATTATATTATGGTACTCCCATTATTCCTCGAGGTCTCACGTGGGACCCTCTATAAGACTTCCAACATTGAAAAATATATATGGTATGTTATGTTATCTAATATGCTTTCTCGGTTTGTTCTAATTCATCGTTTTTTCTAAGGAAAGAACAAAAAATTTAATAATTTGTTTGCAACTCACATCACATAACAGTACAGAGTTACTTCCGTACCCAGAAAACACCCAGAATCCTAGGATAATTAATAATGAGGAAAGGAACCCGTTGCTCATGGTATGGTGGTGGTAGTACTGCGATTTTCCCTTTTCCACTGAAAAGCCAAATGAACAAATTTTTACCAATTTATTCTTTAGTTTTTTTTCTTCTTTTAAAAACTAATTTTCTTTTTGTACGAATACTAATAAATTCGGAATGTAAGAGAATAAAAGAAATAAAAGAGGGAAAAAAGAAAGAGAGAAGCGAAAAAATATCCATTATTCTCCTCCTTTTGACAGCGAGACTTCAAGGAAAATTGTGTAAGAAGGAGTGAGAAAAAACTGACTTTCATGGATCCATTAGCACACCCTTTTCTCGTTTCCTTCTTACTAATATTACTCTGTATGCTATACTGAAAACTCACAGAGTGATTCCAGATTTTTCACCGTCACTCAAAACCGAAAGGAACCGGAAGTGTGCCCGCCGCTCCACTGCCTTGGGGAGGCTTTCCCTACGTTTTTTTTGTTTCTGTTTCCCTGCTTTTACTCTAACTGCTTTAGAAGAACAGAAGGCAATAAAAATGCATACATTGTACTTCTTGCACTACTGTTTCTCCGCCGCTATGCTGGTCTACTAAAAACTTTACAGTCTTGTCTCGTCTCGTCATGTCCTGCTCGACAACATGACGTGACGTGACATGAGCACAGCTGCATGTGGCGTAAAACGGCACAAAAGGAAGTGGAGTAAACTTAAGTAAAAATCCGTAAATGCGAAAGCTTATGGTAATAAGTAATAATACAAAATGCTCTGCTGTTCTCTCTCTCTCTCTGCTTACAGATGAAATAAAGAAATGGAGAAGAAGGAGGAGAAGACTGAAGAAAATTATTGTTCTCTCATGCAATAACTGTTTCCGTTTCTTGTAGAGATGTTGCGTTGCGATCCATCTATGATCCATGTTGGTAGTAGTAGTGGTTGGTGAGCTACCAAAAATTGTTCCAATATCTATCTCTTACATTCATGGAAGCAGAGAGGTATGTATTTCTCCACAAGCCCCAAGGATATTTGCGCCTTTGTTCTCTTCATTCTCGGTGTTTTAACTTGCAAAAGCGTACCATGCATTCCAAACAGCAGCAGTAGCATATATGCAAATTGAAGACAGAAGGGAAATAGGAAAGCTGTTTTGCTTTGGGGTACAAAGCGGCAGAATATATACAAGAAATGGGTTTTTCTCGCATCACTTATTTTTTTTGGTTGCTTTCATCAAATGTGCAGGTGAATTAGGAATGCTTCGGAGGAGTATAATAAATACAGATAGATAGTAATGTATGAAGAAAGGGAAATCCGTTTTTCCTGGGACAATACAGAAAAAAATGGAGGGGGAAAGTGAATAGCAAAGAAGGATTATTAGGAGAGAAAAGAGAGAAAAAAAACTGGTATGGGGGCTGATGATAATGACAATGATGGCCTGAAAGTATGCGTGTGTATTATGCTTACATGCCAAAAATAACTGCGCATTAAAGGTACAGGCCGTGCCTAAATAATTTTAAGGCTATCGTCAATACAAATTTTTAGAAGAAAACAGAGTTTGGGGTGAAATGAGACGTTTTAGTTTCAGACTTGGACGATTAGGCTTGGCTTGCTTGGCCTGGTTCCCTCGTCTTTAGTTATGATATGATGTAATATCTCGCAGAAACGAGTTTTCATGTTCCCTGATGATGAATCATTTAATGTGTCCTGATCCATTATACAGTCGAGTTTTTTTTTGTTGCTGGATATTCCATACTCGGTATATTCCAAATCGTTAATCTTCTTACAGTTGAACACGTCATTTGCAGAAACTCGCTTCCCATCACTAACACAAGGTATAGACATATACATATAAAAACTTGGCTTTTACATTAGATTAATTCAATAGCCTCTGAGTTTGTGAGTTAATTTTCGTCTCTTCTATTTTTTTCAAGAGAGGGATGATCTTTACTCCGCGTTCATTGTTCCCTGACTCGTTGCAAAACAATTTTCAAGGACAAAATGCCAACACATGACTATACTACATAAAATCAAGTCATATGTGTAACGATCATACATTCATTTATGCTCCACGTGTGCTCTCTCCATTAATTCATTTTAATTTTTAACTCATTTCAAATAATACACTTTTCAACTATTCCTTTTGAACTTGAAATGATAAAAGCTTTCTTTTCACAGAAAAATATCAGCATAACAGTTTTTTACCTTCTTTTGTGTGACATGAACTCATTTAAGAATGCAACAGCCCCATTTAAATTTTTTCTACTTCTTTTAGATGTTCAAACTCGATTGACTGGAATTTGATTAAAAGCGAGACAGAGAGAAAAGGAAGGGAATAAAGAGCATTTTTTTCTTCTGTACTTCATTATATGTTAGTTGCCTCAAAGAAACTTTTTTAAATCTCAAATGAAATTCATAGTATCGAGAAAAAAATACTTGAAGACTTTTTGATTTCTTTTCCATGTAGCATAGCAGAACATAAAAACTCACTTTCTCTTCTTTTTTTAAAAAAGATGACTGAAGGATAACGTGGTATTTTCCCAGAGAGGCTTATAAAAAAGGCTGCAAAACTTTTACACTTTTTCACCTTGCTCACTTGATGATCAACACTGAGAATGCGTGCACATTTCAGCATTTTGCACATAAAAAGTACCTGTCTGCCGTATAAGAACAAACTATTACAATCCTTACATTTTTTTACCTAAGATGAAAAGAAACGTGGTAGACGTAACAAAAAAAGAGAAGAGGTATGAGCTTGATAGATAATATATTATAATGTATTGCCGCATTGACATGTATCCCCTTCCCTCCCACTTCTTTCTCCTTTTCCCTCTCAGATCCAAACATGAGGACACTTTATTCACAGGATTTTTTTGTTTGATAAAAAGTCATGAGTCATAAATCCGTGTACATTTACTCTCTATATTCCTCTCTGATCCATCTATCCACATCCACCCATATTTACTTACACACACACATAAAGTCGCTCTTTCATTCAATTCACCCTTTGCTACTACTACTCTGTGTAAGTTGTAGGTACTCTTCATCTTCCACATATCCTAACTACCAATATGGTATTATGATGTGTACACAAAAGGGCTCAAGCTCAGCTCTCTTTTGAGCTGTAAGCCAACTTTTTATTATATCTGCTTTCTTTCCTTTCTCCCTCTCATTGTGAACTACAGATTTTTGACTTACTTCAGTGCAGTAGTAAGGTATGTACTTGGTATATAGGGTAAATACTCTTGTATAACCACTTGAACATTTTTCCATGCAGAATTCCTCCGCAGTGTAAGTGTACAAGACCACCAATATCACCACTACATACACAACCTTCATCATCATCTTCTTCTTCACTCACTCAGAATAAAAATCACGGTCATATCAGCATCTTGTTTGGTTCTTTTTCCCATTATACTTTACTTTACTTTATGTCAGTGGAGTATTCAATAAAACAGGTAAACCTGTGGGAAAAAATAGGTCATATTTTTTTGTTTTAAATCTAAATAAAGTCACACATTGAAATCTATCAAACCGATTAGGCAGGAGACCATGTCGTATTTGTGACCTATAAAGCACTACTAATGAACAAATAGGTTTGAGTTACATTGCAATTTTGACCTGACCTTTGACATGGGTCTACAGATTTGTTCCGAAGATAAGAAAGGGTCATGGGTCATATTAATGCACGATTCTAATTTCCATGGAAATCGGAAGGTGGAAGGGACAGACACCAATAGAATAGACTCTTGAGTGTACACCGGAAGATGAGTATACAGAGACTTTTCTCGGTACCAACTAATAATCTTAGAAAATACCATTCTGGCACTTAATAAAGAAAAGTCATTGTGTGTGTAAGAGGGCAGAAAAATCTGTTGGATATATTGGATACATACATATATTCTTGTAGAAAGAAAGAGGAGAGGGGCATAATTTTTTCTAGTTTCCAAACGAAGAAAAAATCATGCTTGATGGTTACTTTCTTTTTCTTGTGTAGGTAATGCATAAAAGTCAGTCAGTGGGAAAGAACGAAAAAACTTACATGAATATTTCAATGTCAAGTGAGCAAGCAACCAGATCCTGCATACTATACATACACTCACATAAAAGACCTGCTCCAAAAAGATGAATAAGAAAAGAAAGGAGAATCTGTGTAAGTTGTTGAACACACTCTCTTGTTGAAGGTCTCGTTTTACATTTATCCATACATCCTGAATCTTTTTTTTTTCTTTATACTTTTTTCCTCGCATTCATCTTTACTTTTAGTCACATTTTACTACACTTATCTCCAAAATAGTAGTTTTGTGAATGATACATTCATGCATGCAGATAGGTAGTTTTTTTGTGTGTAAGAATGTAACACAACTATTCACACATTTTTAGAGTTTCTGGTTGTTGTAACTTCAATAAGCATGTAGATATCATATAAGTACTTGATTTTTTTCCAAAGTTGTTTTGTACTTTTTCATTCTTTTTTTTTACTGAAGAAAAAAATGTTTTCAGCTGTTGAAGAAAATCTCGTGTCCGCTCTTATTTGATTCTCGTTTTTTTACTTGTTTTGTTGTTCTTATTTTTCTGACATGTTTGTTCATTTTTTCCTTCTCACTCACACACTTTTTCTTGAGAAAAAACTCAAGTAAAAGATTTCACACAAGTTATATGCATATAAAAAAATGTTAGTAGTGAATTGAGTAGGGTACGGGCTAAAGGTACCTGCTAATGTGCATACATTAATACAACATGGGAGATTTGGGAATTTTATTTGTTCATATACAACATATAGTAGACGAACAGATAGATGATAAAGGTCCTGTACTTCTAATGAATAATTCATGTATTCCATTTTTCTCCTTCAAGTCGATATCAGTTTACACAACATATCGGAAGTTATATTCTTTCTGGTGAAGGAATAGCTTACTTGACTCTGGACTATATACAAATTTTTCTGTTTAAGCTTTCAAGTTCAGAATGAAAACAGGATACAAACAGGACTTTCACTTTTTTACGCCATGGTGTATATATTGTAGTAGTGCATATTTAGCTATTCTTATCATATCCTGTCCTTCCACCCTTCTGGAAGCAATGACAGTGTACTGATAATATGTGAACAAAGTTGGTAAACTTTTTTATTTTTTTATTGCTAACGTCGTGACATTGTCCAGTCAGAAGAAGTAAAGTATCACAGCAGCACAGCATACAGTACAGCGAAACAAAGTACCAGGTTGTGTTTCTTCTGTTTTTTGTTCTACTTGCATATATTTTGATATTGCGATAATATTGAATAGTCAATCCATTCCTAGAGGAAGCTGAAACGACTCATTTTCAACGAACAAAAAAAAATAGTTTTTTTTCTCCCTTTCTGATGTCGATACTGCTATGAATGTCCATTTTCTTTGTGCATTAATGTCAGAATTGGTACACAGCTTATGAGAAACAACTAAAGAACAGTCAATGGGATAAGGGCATGCCACAATGGAAAAACATTATCCTTCTTCATCTTTCTTGCCAGGACAATACATATGAGGCTGGTGAGCAAACTTCATACATTTTCATCTCCATCATTCCTGTCGATTTTGTATATCAAGTCAACAGAGGTACTTCAACTATGTTTACACATTATTTTATAGAGTTGGAATGGAATATATACGCATTAGTTGAATGGCTGTATTTATTCTATGTATGAGTCAGTGATTTTTCTTCCTATTTATTTGTTCATGGTTGAACAAGTCCATATTTTTTTTCTATTGTTCGACTGCCCAGCTAAAATGTATAGAAAGAACAGTCGAAAAGGATGAAATCAAGGACATTTGTAATCTTTTGTGTACACTCATAATACTAATATATTGCTCTTACTTTAGTTTTTCAACAACAGTCTCCTATTTTTCCCAGAGAAAAATGTTTTTTTTTGCAATACCCATCCAGAATACAAGGGTTTCAAATGACATACATATTTTGTTGTGGTAAATGGCTTGCTATTCACGTAGTTTTGTATGAGGTAAATTATGGATAAAAAAAATTTGACCATGAGAAAGGACAATGATGACGATAATTGTTATTGTTTGCATTGTAAAATGATGATGCAAGTTTATGCTCTGGTGAGTCACAAATTAAAAGTAGTACAATGCAAATAACAAGCTTTCTCATTGTCCTTATATTGTTGCATCACAGGGGAATCGGGTATATGATTTGCTTCCGCAAGGTAAACTTAAACATGAATTTGACTTCTACAAACTTTCTAAATTTAGACAATTGTGTAACAAAAGGCAAGGAGGCTTTGTATGTTTCACAGTCTAGCAAGTATATTCAAAAGAATGAAAAGTACCTGAGTACTATTTTCAGTTGTTAGTCCTGCAAACACAAATAAAGTAGAGCTTGTGTGTTTTCATTTCCGGACAATAACAAGGGATTTGTGAGTTTTGTACTAAAGTCTACTGCAAGACAACAGAGAGCAATGAAAAGATTTCTGTTAACCTGTGGTTCCGGTTTTTAAACAAAATGAAAAATACTACAGGCTATAGACTACTCCAATAAAATAGTATGTTGTGATTGTGACACATTAATTACGACAGCAAAGTTACAAAGCTAAAGTTAGTTAAGCTTTATTATTTACAAAACAAAAATTATAAAGGATTTTAAGAGGAAAAGATCGAAGAGAAAGACGAAGATTAGCGAAACTTTTCTATCTATACAGAAAAATCAACAACATCAGTTCTAAAAACAAGGTGCCCTTCATTTTCATTACAGTTCAATATTTTATTCTAAAGAATTTCCTGAAAGTAAACATGCCAAGGAAAATTGACAATGAAAGATAATGACGATCTCCTGAGATGAAATGAAAAATGTATTATTTGTCCCCTTAACCTTATCCCCTTTCAATCGTTTCCCCCAGTTTTTTTTCCCAGGATGTTATTTGTAAGTTAATGCCATGTATGTACCTTCACCATTCAATGAAGCATGCTTCCTTTCCTGTAATAATGAAAAGGAGATGTCTCTCATAAATTCACAAGCGGACCACACTCATTCAAACTAAAAAGGGTTTATTTTGGCAGAGAAAGATGATAGCTTTCAAATAATAACATTCATCCTTCAAGGGTTTTCCTTTTGGATTAAAATGGTAAAGAAAATAGCATACATTTACGGAAAACTATCATGCTGCTACTCTGCAGATAACGATCCAATTTGACTTTTTTTGCTCGGTTACTTTTGTTCCTTTCCATCTTTTATACTGTTTACTTGGCATTTCACCACACATTGACTTCACTGATGATAATAAATAATTTTGGGGTTTTCCATCATCAAGATCACACACATCATATACCCCGCATCTTTATGCTGCTTTTGATCATTATCGTCATATTGTGAAACAGAAAGCCGACAATAACATATGATACTTTTTACATGTTCTTACTTCTCGAATGAAAGAAATGAATCAAGTTTTTTTTTACCGTGTACCCGTCAAAAAGCAAAAAACAAACTTTCCATCCATGTCATGTTGTTTTTTATGTGTGTGTGTACATATACTTAACTTTACGTGTACACTTGAGTGTGTGCAAAATAGATGCTTTTTATTGATTGATGAATGTTGTTTTGCGGTGACACATCTGGGCCACAACATAAACATACCCGAACACATCACATCACAACCCAACTTTACAAGACCAGACCAAGACCAAACCACATCACCACACCAAAAACGCCATGCCAAGAAAAACCGAGACGTTGTTGATGACGATGACGACTGTGTCGGTGAAGAACAAGGAGAAAGCGACAGCCAGCAAAAAAAGATGACGATGATGATGATCATGATGACTACCGTCGTGACTCATAGTGCAATTTACTCTTTTTTCTCTTTCCGACAACTTTTACATCTACTTTTCGTTCCAGTCCTGCTACACCGCTACATGTCTCGCTAACAAAAAAAAACAAGATTTTTTCTTGTTATACGATAAATAAATAAAATAAAATCCGTTACACAAGTTTTGTAGCTTGTTTGTTTCGTGTGTATGGAATGGAATGTTGGAACAAAATTCTGACTTTCACTGGCTCCCGACTACTGAGAAACTTGCTATGGGAGGACAAGCAGCCAAGGTCAAATTTTGTCAATTTTGTGACTGGAACTCTTCTTATTTTAACATTTGTAAAAGGATAAATTGCACTGATACTGGAAATGAAAGAAACAGAAAGCAAATAAATAAATGATTCTTGTGCCATTCTACTACACACATTCAAGAATGATAAAATGAAGCTTATATCTTTCATGCATAACAACAAAGTATTTAGCAAACCAGGCCCAATAAGTCATGTGTGTAATGTGAACAGGTATGAATGAATATATATATTTGCTTTCACTTTGGCGATAACCAAGAAAAAGAAAATGATATGGCGAAGAAGATGTTACTGTATTCAGGATTAAGATTAATGTACATTTCCTGTTGTAATAACAATCATATTGGCGGATGAAGAAAGATAGAAAAAATGTTAGATGTGCGATGAAGGTGTATGCATGCTTTAGTAACAGAAGACGTGCGAGATGACAAGAAGTGAAGAAGATAGGATGCGATGAAAGGATAACAGCAACACAAAATGACTCCTTTTCAACCCAACGGCATGGCAGCAAACACAGATCACTTTCTCCCTTCCCACACAATGTTTCACTTGACTAGTCCAGAGGTCCCAGTCCCACTACCAATATTATACATACTATGTATTCTTGTCACGAGACTATGAACGCAATATGTCATATAGAACCTGTACTTCATCAGTCCATGTGCGTTTTGTGCATACACTATTCAGCAAGCATATCCTTTTACCAAAATCATACAAATGAAAGCAAAAAGAGAATGAAAACTCACGGTAACAATTTAAGCTATAAAGTTTAAAAAATGTGTATGTGAGTGTCCTTGCGCTAGGTTTTTTATGATATCTTCATCTTTGTGTCGAGTGAGACTCAAGACGACTTTTTTCATCAAATCACCATTCACCGCTCGTAACAGTCGCAAAGCCAAAAAAGAAAGTATGATGTTGATGCAATACATTTCCCATGTGAAAAGATAATATGCAGTCCTTGCCTTGAATTCACTCTATTTTCAGCTTTTACTTTAGGGTAAAATTTTCCAAGATTCAACAGAAAACTACAAATATAACTCGGATTGACACTCTAATATTATTTGTTACTACCAACTATACTATATCATCATTGAAGAGACAATCATCGTTAGCAGAATTCTTTCTTTTACACGGTTTACGTGTAGTTAAGAATGCAATGGTTCACATTTCTTGCATCCATTTTGAAGGAAAATGATGATAAAATGAGGGGGCCTAGAAGAAAATTGATCGCAGCCTTGGGGAATTTCAATTTTTTCCAGCGGCGAATTTGATTCTGGTAATGTAAGTCGATGTAAAATTGGAGAGAGGGGTTGAAAACAGAAGACAAATTATTGTCATTTGAATTTTTTTGGAGTATTATAACATTACATATTATGATGCGCACGTGGAAAGATGAAGATCACATAAAACTTGACACAAATTTTACATAGTCATCATCGTCATCCTCCTCCATTCATTTCAACATATTTCAGTTTCAAATGTGGACACAAAAAGAAGAAAGCGAATCAGGCAAAAGTAAGTGAGAGCGAGAGAAAGCGATATGTGTGGTGGTAAAGACCTTGAGTTGGAAAATGAATGTGAACTTTTTGCATATTGCAATTGTGCATGCGATGAATACACATGAGCATTATCATGGGTGAAAATGAGAAAAGGATTTTGTGTTATTGCTGTGGGCTGAGTCTGAGCTGGATAGGAGAAATGCGAATAATGTGCCTTTCTCTTCCATTATCTGATTATTCATGGTCCTTTTTCCGTTTTTCAAGGAAACGAAACGATGAAATTGGAAAATGGTTGATGGTGGTTATGAGCGAACAAAGTAGTAAAGCAAAATTTAAGCGGTGGTGCTCTGGCTGACCGTGACTGTGACCATCATTTTCTTTTTCGGCTTCACTCACACACTTTCACACTAACAATATAATACTCGTGGGTATAGGGTATGGACACGAACGAACATGAACTGGTGAGAAAAGATGCTAATAAGAATGATTGCTGGGTAACAATGAAAAACGAAGAAAGACCGTCGTGGTCCCTTTTTCTAAGGCCGCTTGTGAGTGAAAGTGGTGAAAATTGGCGATAACATTTTTAAAAGGATAGAGTCTGCTGAGTCGTCATAAAATATCCCTTTTTTACGCTTCAGAGGAAGGAACAGAGAAGACCAGACCCAGACCACTCTCTCGATTGATTGCATTTTTGTCAACTTTCATTTTTTTTACTATCCGTCATCATTACAATATATTGCATTTGTGTATTAAGTTAATACATACTTGGACATTGAAAAGTTTCCTTTGACCCTGTTTTATATATTGGTGTAGACGGAGACGATATGACAAAACATATATTTTTTTGAAAAGGTCACCATTTTGGATAAAAATTAGAATAATATCTATGAAAAGAATAAAAATGCAATATATTTGGTTGACTGGTTTTTGGTTTTTACTCTCTCA
>JAQFZG010003672.1:0-13150 GCA_034695465.1 Entomobrya nicoleti | reverse complement strand
AAAGAAACGATTTTGTCTTATCTGTACATGTACCGGTTAAATCAAATATTTTACGTATGTTTATAAATCGGCGATTTTTCTTACTAGTTAAGCTATCCATTCGTTGTCAGTCCAAGGATGTAGCAAAATTATTTTTGTTGATATTGTCTACTCCAGTTTTCCTTTGATTTGATTGGCTGGACGATGGAGTGGACGAAGACGACTGCTGATTTCTCAAAGTTTGATGAGGTTGAATGACCTTTGGATGAGGACTGGGGTTGTTAGAGTGTATCTGGTTCCGATTTCCATGTTGAGCAGAATGTTTCTTTCCATATCTTTCTCTATTTGAAAAATTGGATGGAGGATGATGAGGTGGTGGAGAACGTGCTGGTGGTGGTTTTGGCTGTGGTTGATGTTGAGCTCTCCCATTATGGTGGTTGTTTTGATAAGGGCGCCCGAGTGAAGAAAGGGGAAATGGATAAAACTGGTTCGGTAGTGGGGGTGGAGGAGGAGGGTTCCAACGGTTAACTTGAGAGGTACCTGGGTAAGTCCACTGTTGTAGTTGTGGGAACGATGTAACTCTGGGTCGAGAATTTGTAGTTCGTTTCCTTCTGGCTTTCGAGTTTCCTCCAATGTTTTCCGCAGAGGACATAAAAGTTTCATATTCCTCTCCTACTGCCTTCGGATCCATTGTTGTAGTTTTGGAAGTAAGCTTTTCCTCAATATTATTTGCATAAATATTTTTGGTTTCTGGAACTGGAAGGCCTTGTGATCTCCACCATGTCATTGAGTGTCCCGTCTTATCTTTATATTCAACCCAGTTTATTTTCTTCGCTGGATATTCTCTCATAAATTCCACTTTTGCTTTCGTGAAATGAAAGTTGAAGTATCTCTGAATTTCGGTTCCCATTAGTACCTTATCAGTTGAGTAGTTTTTGATTTCCTCCATAATTAGGTTTCCAACACGCAGTTTGAGGAGTTCACACATGAAAGTTGAACCTAACATTGCTTTTTCTTGTAGGTTTATTGCACATGCGCGTTTTAATTCTGTCATGTTGTTAAGAATTTGGAGGGGGAGGTCCTTAAAATTTGGAATGGATAATTTTGCGTGTACTGACACTACTGACTTCAGGTTATCTGTAGCTCCTTGGAGGTTGGTGTGGAAGTATCGGATCTGAAAGTATGTCATTAGTAAATGCATACATTTAATACTGGTGTTGATTGCCAGACTTGGCTTGTCACTCCCAAGGCCATAGAATTGTGTAAAGCAGTGAAATGCGAAAATATACTAAACGTTTGAAAAGACAAGGGGAAAGGCTTATATCATATACTCGTTTGTATATTTGAGAAATTTCTTAATATCAAAGCTAAATTAACAAAATGTCAGAGTTTAAGGTAATAAATTTATAAGTTTATAATGGCTAGTTTATAAAGGCTATTTAAGTTTTGAAGCTCATTGAAACTTGTGATTTGTAATTTGGTTACACTAGGATTTGTGTTTGGCAAACTGTAAACAAATTAGACAGACAGAAATAGTTTACTTTGGAAATAATTTTGTTAATTAAAATATAACATTTTGTAAAACGTTATGTTCTACGCTAATATCTTTTATTGACTACCAATCGAGAAAACCCATCGGTTGTCAAAATAAATTACTTAGTTTTCTATGTTGTAAATTGGAATTAGATGAAATTACTGTGTGTGGATAATTGACAGTTTTGTGGAGGTTAAGCCTCGATAGGAATTTGCTTTCCAGGTCCCCGATAGAGCATGCATGAGTGAGCTCTCCCATTTACCTCCCATGTTAAAAAAAATAATCTAAGATTTGCTTCTACTTGTTGGTTTATTTACGGATTTAGTTGAAATTAAAATTTCTGTAATAGTTGGAAAATTTAAAACAGGAGTTATAGGCCAAATCTCATGTAGAAGTATTAGAAAATATATTTTTAATCCAATTAAGAAAAAAATCAACAAAATTAAACGACACGGACGATAATTATAGTGAAGCAGAATGTTATATCAGTTAGGAATCAGGCACTGGATCCAGTTCCCTGGGTAAACACTAATTCCCTAAGACTCTTAAGAATTTGGGATAGAATACATTTGGGATTTTCGGTTTTCTAGCTTCTAGTAGAAACTATTGATAGCTTGCGTATTATTGTAAGTAAAGTATAACCATTGATAGCTTATTAAAGTAAATAAAGTATTTGCTTAAACAGTTTTGTTAAGTGGTGAATTTGCAACATTTGATTGACATATACGTACATATGTGTTCAAACAAGACTGGTCGATCATTAACTTTTATAACATAAAGTGGGGCATTATTAGACAATTTGCAGTCTTTAGGAGCAAGTCAATGGTTTTTTTGTTTGATGGATACTTCCACAACATTATTTAAAATATCCTGACTTATAACGTTACATTCAAATTACCATAAAACGAGTTGTTTATATTTGTATTTGATTCATTAGCGATCAATTATGCTATTTTTATATTCTCAAGGAATGAAGTATCTTGCCAAGAAATCTTTAAATCTACGAACTTTTAATCCACGAAATCTTGGAATCTATGAGAAAAATTAGTTATACGATATTTTCTAATAATTATTATTATACTCAGGGTAATAAACTGTAATTAAATTAATTTGTTTCTTGTATTTGAAGTTTTATTCATTTCATACATAACGGCTCAGTTACTAAATTGCATACAATCCATGTAATAAATTTTTAATTTTAAAGCTTTGTTTGTCAACGTAAAACTAGCGTTTTCTGCAAAAAAATCCACTATGCAACAATTATCTTATCCTTATTGAACTTTTTAAATACTCCCATAAATGTTTTGACATTATCTTAAATTTCTGCCAAAATACTTTCAAACAGCCCAATGTCATATGCCTGGATTCAATCAGAAATACAATGAAACCTATACTACATCCTGAAAGTAGCAAAATAAACACAACAAGTATGCTTCCTTCCATTGTTGGAGCTTCTAGCGGTTTTGGCATTGATACAGGAATCATATCATCATCCGCAATAAACTTTACCCACCAATCCAACACACCTGCCATTTGAATCCCCCTTATTTTTCGATACATTACAAGTGGCACAAATCCATTGATTTCAGCGTGAACTAAAAATGGTAAAAATATTTCTTTGCTTATGCTCACCGGCAATGCAGGATTTTGTTTGAATACTTGTCTAGCATAGCTTTTGGCTTTATACTGCGAAACAACAAGTGCGGTACGATTGCATTTTAATAATTCATCCCTAAGTATTTTTTCTTCTTTGTCAAATATCCATTTATCAAATTCCCCAGAGTACATTTTCCTAAAGTTTTTCAAATATACGCTAATTCCTCTATAATTTATTTGGTGTAAAGGAGTGAGTGTTTCCACAAATGATCCTATCAACGTGGGAACTCCAGAATGCATCTGACTACTAAGTACTAAATGCTTTTGAAGTTTTGTCAAACTTAATGCCATATGCCAACGATATTTATCTATTCTAAGCCGGCCTCCATAAGTTGGAAAAACCTTTTCAATGTCAAAGCGCCCTTTCAACTCGGACTCCACGAAACTATGGTTCCGCTTGCCTCCAATGTTAAAACGGTGACCGTAGCAACTGTAAAAGCCATATTTGACCGGTTGGCTATATTTCCATAGGTCCTTATCCCGCCAGATTTTCGAATGCTCATATATTACAGATGTTGCATAAATTTGATTATTAGCAAAGTTTTTATCTGTAAATTGATGTAAATATTCGAAAAGCAACACTTGTCGAGGTAGGATCATGTTGTAAACATTAGTGTTTTTGTAACCGTTACTAATTACAATGCCTAGCAGGCAAAATGCACTTATTACCCATCTTAACCGGGATATTTGAGTAACTGATGCTAAGAATGGGTCACCCTGCTCAAGCAAAACTTTAACTAGGGGCAACAAGTGCCTTGCATGTGTAAGTGGTGGCCATAGAATCTTAAATGCAAAGGTTAAAATTCCCACAGTTAATAAAATAAATAGCCAAGTTGCTAAATCATAAGCTACTAAGAGCTCTTCAAAAGCATACTGAGATTTACCTCGTTGCCCGCATGCAACGAACACTAAACTGCTCAATGTAATGTTTACCGTGAGACCTGTTTGATAAGATGACATTGCCGTTCCTCTGGTCACCCATATTACTTCCATTCCATTAAGGGCTGCCTTCTCATAGTAGCTTTGATGCCCATTTTGTATTTTTCCGTTTACACAAGTTTTGTCAATGTATTGGGACATCACGTACGAATAATTACCCATTATCGATTGTAACACATAGGCGTATGCGTGAAACATGCGTTCTTCTTCATTCTCTCGAAAGGGTTTGATGGAATGGGATTTGGAAAGTGTGTACTTATTTTCGCACATTGCCATATGTCGATACAAACCAGTTTCGGTAAAACCTCCATCCTTACGATCCAAAGTGTTTCCCCAAAATATTTCCACATTTGTAGGAAAAGTCGAAATTTCTGAAAGTTTTTTTAATCTAACTGTTTTCCAAATTTCTAGTTTTTGGGTAATTTTGTAAATATGTTCAGCTTGAGTCCTCATCGTTTTCCAACTTGTTAGAATATAAATTTTACTTATATTGGCGCTGAGTACTTCTATTCGATTTTTTGGTTGGAGGATATTTTCAATAGCCACTTCGATTAATATATTTTGCGAAATGATATTATAAGTGACATAACCAAGCCATTGACGATTAGTATGCTGATATCTCCAATATTCAAAGTTTTTTCGGGTAACGGTTTCCCACTTGTCTGAAAAATCTACGAAAATGGTGATTGGAAACACTAACTTTGGATCCAGGCTTTTCTCATGATTAAGAATACTTTTAGGTATTCGGTCTTGCAAAGGGAGTATCCATCTATAAGAGTCTTGATGTTGAAACAGGTAAAGATTTACTTCACAGCTCCATGGTTTCGAGTTGATAGCAAATTTGTTAAAGGAAACTTCGTTACAGGTAACGTCTTTGAAAAGTTTGGAAAATGGGCATGACGGCATATATTCTGTATTATTTATGGTAAATGGTTTGATGTTACTTGGGAAGCATAAATTGTCTTGGTAAGATCGCCTGTCAGATAATCGTTGATAGTTAAGTGAACCCAACGATAGATATCGAAGAATGATGGGATATTCCATACTGGAAATTTCAACTGATTGGAAATTTAGCATTTCGATTAAGCAGTTTTGGTTTGCAAAGGGTTTTAAAACGTGGTTTAAATTTTTAATGACGGGAAAGTCTTCCCACCTTTTCCCACACTGCCATTGCTCAAATCCTCCTTTGAGGTATCGATATCTCCAATTATATATACCTTTAGTTAGGTTTTTCAATGGATAGTACTGATAATCGAATCTCGACGGTTTTGAAATCGTGGTAGCTATAAGTGAATAGAATAGAGTAGTGACGACGATAAATATTTCTGGATTTTTCATGTTGAGATTTGACAGAAAGGAAAATCTTTTGAAAAACTGTTTTAAAATGTTAATTTTTCACCGCTAGCCAGAGTTTAAAAAGAAGAATTTTATTATAATATTTTTCAGTGTGATATGTAGATGTCCATTGGTTATGGATGTAGTCGAACTGTTTTGTTGGGACGGTGTTCATTTGTTAGAGTATTTTATGTAAACGAATTTGCAGAATTTGGGTACTTTTATAATCAAACGTAAGTTTAAGTTAAATACGTAAAAGCATGTTATTTTGAACCAGTTAAGTAATGTGGTCAGGTTATATGACATTTTGTCGGGCATGATAAATTTAATTTAGTAATTGGAATTTGTTACATATATCGAACTTGTCAGGTTATCACTTAACTAAATTTTTATTGTTGTATGGTCTCTGTGTGCTTAAATCTTTTAACGTTCACTTTTTTGACAGAAACTAATTGTGGGGCTTCAGAAAATATTTATTGTAACAGCAGATCAGTTAATAGTCAATGAAAAACTGGCAAAGATAATTTATAAAACCTGCAGCAGGCAGTGGTGGGTCATATGTACTTTTAAGATACTCTGTATATATTTACGTACGTGCCGTGTTGACAGATATGTTAATAATGCTACATTGTTTCCGTTTGCTACGTCGCTTGCAGCTATTCTATCAGCCATTTTTAAACTAAAAGCCAATTTACCTGGTTTGCGAAATAGCTTCATTTTTTAAAATTAAACCACCGCACCACCATTTATCTAAATTGGTTGTACAACGTGAACCTGTAATAGTACGTGGATTCTGCACTGGATTGTGAATAACTAAAAATCCTGGAAAGTTATTCCACCGTCGATGACACGGCCACTATACGACAAAACTAATTTCAACTTTGTGTTAGTTTGATCCGTGATAAAATGACACATAACGTATAATCACCACATGGTTGGGACTACACGTGGACATATTAACAAATTGAATTTGAAAATGTGTTATCTCATCGCTTATTTGAAAAATATCTTACTTCGCTGCGTGTTTCGGCTACTTTTAAACCAAGTTTAAAGTATAAGACTAAACCCTCTTTTATGCTTTACCTCTACACTTGTAAAATAATGAGAGTCCTACTCAATCTAGGTTATGCATAAGAAAATCTGCATTTTTATTCTTTATTAGGACGACTTTGCAATATTAAAGTCTGCTTTATATTTAATTTGTATTGCCAAATTAAATTATTACTAAAAACCAGTCTAGATAGTGTTTGAACACAATTGACGAAATCAAAAACCTTACTTGTAGAATTGAGATAAAATAGTATCTTTTCGAAGTTTATTTCGATTTTAAAACTGGAGATTTGGCTTTTATACTGACACCCATTATTTTTTTCGATTGTAAAATTGTACAGGAATGAAGCGATGAAGTAAGTTGTTGTTCACATCCTAATAAAATATTTCATCATGTCTTCATCTTAAACATACATAAATCACCGAGATGTGATAATGGAAAGGTTAAATATATAATGACCGGATGTGAATGTCAGGTGTTTTTGCAGCGTTAAAGATCGAATCATATCTGAACTGGAATAATACAAAGGAAATATTGAAATACTTTTTCCCATTAACAATTGGGTACTGAACAGTTTGGCATTTTAACCTCGATATACAGTGTACTTCATGATGGAAACTTGAGATCTACAGAATCCAAGTTAAACATCTGAGACTTTGGTAGACTTAGCTTTGAGATGAGAACATTTTCACAGAACGAAAACTATACAATATCAAAACATACAATAAAAAGAGCACAGCATAACGATGATTCAAATAAAGAAGAAAAATCAATATAACAAATGATATTGAACTTATTGATCATACTGTTCTAATTAATTTGAAATTTTAGTTAGAAATGGTTGCGTGACTATTTCAATATAAATTAAAAACTTATTCTAAGCATGTTTATTTGAAAGCTCTGAAATAGCTTCACACCGAGTAATGGATATCTCCATGTATATCGTAATATACCCCGTCATATTAGACTATATAATACATACTTGTTTCAAAAGCCATTTAAATATCGTCATATATTAATATCCTGATTAAATACTGGATATGGGCCAACCATAAGGTTTGAAAAATACTTTCATAGCGCTTTCGAAACACACAACTGTCGAAATTAGCAGAACTTGACAAATGAAGTTTCAGAAAACATTAAAAATAAATTTCTACAGAAACCAAATAAAATAAGCAAAAGTATATTTGTGAACGACAATTTTCTCGATTTGTCTTTAGAAACGGAACAAAAACGATTTGCCATGGAAGCCTTATACATTTTATGCTACATTTTTCTTATAAGCTCGACATTCTTTAACATGTCCAGCAGTGAAATTATCCCAAAATACACACTTAACTATACCCTGACAGCAAACTTTGCACATTCGTCATCGTCTTCAGATACATTTAGGAAACATGCGCTAAATTTATTGAACATACAATTTGGAAGATATTCTGTTTCAAAATACCTTCAAAGTTTCGAAAAAACTGAAACAAAAAAAATGAAAGTGTTGAACAACTTGTACTTAACTCTCAGTCATTTTATTGACAACAACTGTCTCATTGTCGTTAACAATTTTGAGGGTATTGATATCCATCCTACAACTGAGTTCCCATTGATTCTCAGACAATTTGACCTTGGAGTGGTTCGTCTTGAGTATTCCCAGTTTAATAAGAGTGGGTCAAATATGGATACGATATGGATCTCAACCGATATGATTGCAAAGCTAAATGGTAATTTTTCTTTGGACATATCAGACAAAATGTATTTGAGCTGGGACTATCGAAAGTGTTCGTTTGCAAAATATCTGGTTTCCTATTGGCCAGCAAAGAGGTACACTTACGAGTGCCCTGGTTCGAAAACATTTAAGTATTTCATGTCAACTAAGCCATGGCAGTGTGAACTTAAAGTGGATTTATTTTTGCCGGATAGTTTACTACGGCTTGGGAAACAAACAGAAATATTTGATAGTTTTGACATCAAGAAATCAAAAAACATGCCTAGTTTGACACCACCAGTTCATATTTTAGTCGACACAAAAACAAATGTGGAAGAATACGATTTGGAATCATTAGCTGAATGGACATATAGTAGAAATGGAGGATATACTTTGAGAAATCATGTACAAATTACCGGCCATGTTGTTTGCACTACTAAATTTCAGACCGTGAAAATAGTTTTTGACTGCGATATTAAACGTTTTAATGTGATTTTCCCGTGTCCCGCATGTACTAATTTTTTAAATATGTATCCGGTAAAATGGGATATCCTTTCACTTAGTTATATAACGTACTTAGAACAAGCTCAAAAATTGGTAGCGTTTCCAGGTGGAATACAATCTGGTGAGAGTGTTTCATTAGCAAAATTAATTGGACATTATGCGTTTATTGAACCCAAAAAAATTAAACAACCACTAAAATATCTGCATAAGCTCGATTTTAGATCATCCGAAAAAATGAAAATGCTTGGGTTTGCATATGCATCCATATATGCAACGTTTATGGGAAATTTGAGTTATCTTAACCTTACTATGGACATACCATACGATCTTCATAGGTTCGCCTATACGATTGACAATCCAGTTGTAAATCATGACACGTCTCTAAGGGTTCAGAATGTGTTTGGAAGGCTACATTTTGTAAGTTGTGGCTCACGAGGAATCGAGTCCTTTGCATTTATTCAATTTATTTCGGTTTTCGAGTGGAAAGTTTGGATTTCTATTTTAATTTTGATATCTATCACTCTGTTGTCAATTTCGGTGGTCAAGTTGTGCAAAGATGGTTGTAGTACTGTTGCTCCTTTAACAGACACTTTGAACATATTCAAAGTTTTGCTAGAGCAAGGCAACCCATTCCCAGAAAATTTTGACAAATATTTAGAACTAAAGTGGATAATGAGTGGGATATTTTTGGGAGGTTTGATAATTAGCAACGCTTTCAAAAGTGAGAACGTGTACAAGATTGTGTTGCCCAGGTTACATATCCCATATCATAATGTGGATCAACTCATTGAGGACAACGTTACATTGTACCGCCGAACTACAGCTTTTACCTTGATGTCGCCAAAATGGAAACACTGTAAGGAACATATTTCAAAGAATGACTTTGAAATATGTACACCTACTTGCCTGGTATCTGGGAAAGCTGAAAGTTTTTCGGTATTTGAATCAATTGCGGATTCAGAAAAAGCAAGAAATCATTCCCGAATTCATCCCAAGGTAGTGGAATCAATAAAAGAAATCTTAAGTTATTTGTACGATTTATTTAAAGTTGGTATCGCTAACTACAAGGTTTTGAGCTCTGAGAAACTTTTCCAAGAATTAGGAAAAAATTTGCAGGAAAAACAAGAAACTTTAATAACAAGCAGTTTAAATGAGTGCCGTAAAACTGCGTGGTTACTGCCAAATTATTTAGCTCAAATTTTTCACAGATCGCTAAAAATATCCGGAAAGCATTCGGATGTTAGCAGTGAACCGTATACACGCCCAGAAGTTTCCTTTTATTATTCAGGGTATGTGGCTTCTTCAATACTTAGGAAAATTTCACAATTTCAAACTACTGGTTTGTTTGAATGGTGGCCTGAATTTATTAACCGGTCTGATCTTGTTTTGGGTCCGGAAAATATTATTCCTACAAAACCCGACATGTCTAGAAACATTCTTGTAATATTTATGATTCTAGGTGGTGGTATATCGGTTGCAATAGCTTGTTTGGTTTTGGAGTTGCGCTTGACGATATTCAGCCACTTTAGACCAGTATACAGATTTTGTGGTGGAATGCTAAAAACATTATTTACGTGGCCAAAAAATTACAGAACTCCCCAAACCAATACTATTGGCATTAATTTAAGGTCATTGTTGTCATTACGTAAAGTAAATTATAAATAATGCTTAAAATAAACTACAAATTATATTAAAATGTGGAAATAAAAATAAAGTGTGGAGTAAAAAATACCAAGCATGAGGAAAGCTATTTTAAAAACAGTTACGTTTTAAAATCATTTATAATTATTTTTACGCCCACTTTGTCAGATTAAAATTTACATCAAAATTTGTTCCACATTCCAGTTTATTTGTCTATCTGCTTGCCTATCCATCTGTGTATAAAACCTTTATGAAGCACTTCATCAAATTTTCATGATATTTTAGTACACGAGTTCATATGGTCAATTGGAACAATCCTATTGATTTTGAGCCAGATTTGTTGACAATTCCTGGAAATACGGCAAATTGACGGTTACATGCTTTGTATATAGCCAGATTTCATTAATTTACAAATCGACAGATAGGTTCACAAGTAGGTTTTATGTCAATCGTACAAAGTGAACAGACCCATGTGCCCTCTTCTATGAAACGGTGGTATTCATTGCTAAGCATTTTTAGACATGTTATGTGGAATGCATTTTTACACTTTGTACACTGCAGACAGTGCTGCTTTTTGTTGCCTTGCTTGTCACAGATAATGCATGGGATTGGATTTATAGAATTTACTCCAGATAGTAAGAGGTTTAGAAGTAAGGTAAGTAAATACTCTTGGTAAGTATGTGAAGGTATATGATGAGTTGCATGGTTTTCATTTTATATGTGTGTGTATGGCTTTTGAAGATAAGTCTCATTTGAATAATTTGTGAGATTTGGAATCTTGAGAGTTGTTAGTTTGAATTTTATCATACACTACACTTGTGATAATTTTGAAACTTTTCACTGAATAGTGGTTATATCACACTGTTTAAAATTAATTCACTAATGCACGGCTTCTTGATGCATCGATTGCTGTAAATCTTACAATGAATATGTTAATATAATGAATGATTGCCGAATTATAATGAATATTTTAGAAGCACTAGACCATTTCACAAAACACACCCACCAGAGACGGACTCTATGATAATGGTAACACATGATGGTTCACACTGAAATCAATGGATTTGTACCACTTCGAATGTATCGTAAGATTAGGGGGATTCAAGTCGTAGGTGAGTTGGACTGGTGGGTAAAGTTTATTTGCGGATGATGACATGATTCCAGTATCATTGCCAAAACCACTACAAGCTATAACAATGGAGGGAAGTATACTTGTTGTGTTTGTTTTACTACTTTCAGGATGTGGTATAGGTTTACTTGCATTTCTGATTGAAACAAGGCATATTACAGTCGGCTGTGTGAATGTAGTTTGGCAGAAATTTAAACTATTCGCAAAACATGCATGTGACTATTTAAATGGTTCGATGGGCTGTAAAATATGATAATTGTTGCATAATAGACTGGTTTTACGTTGACAAACAAAGCTTTGAAATAGCAAATAGATTAAAATAATTGTTTGAAATTTAGTAACTAAACTGTTTTGTTAGGGTTTCATAAAACTGCATATACAAGAAAATAAGTCAATATAATTTATCACAAATTTATAACCTTTAGAATAATATTCATAGTTATAAAATATTGGAATAATATTTTTTTGTCGTAGATTTCGTATATTTAAACTTTGTAGTCTTTAACATTTCTTAGAAATATACTTTATTTGTTTGAGATTGTAAAAAATAACTTAATTGTTCGCTAATGAAATCAAATATGAACAATTCGTGTTGTGGTAATTTGGAAGTAACGTAGTAATTCAGCATTACGTTTGCATCACCACACGAAATTTTCGATTGTCGTAGTTTTACTAAGATTAGTTCTAATAAACGAGGTTTTTCTTGGAAGGTTTGATTGTTTTCAATAAATGTTGTCAAGTTTGTATGGATTGAATTGGTCATGACTAAATGCATCCTGTAAAGACATTTTTGAATGTTCGATAACTTTTTTTATGATTCTCGTTACGATACGGCAGGTGTTAAGGATTTTGAATTTTCCGAATTCGACTATTTAGATTCTTGTAAATAAATCACAATCAAGGTGTCTTAATTGCTCAATGATCCCAATTCCAATTTATTTTCTAGTACCAAACACATATGCGCTTATTAATAATTGCAATCTTTATTAAAATTTCATTCAATAACCTAATTATATATCTTGTTCAAAGCATTTGTTTAAATTGGTGATCACATAACATATCTGTATTAAATTACTAATTAAAAATCTTCGTATTTTGAAGTGTGAGTGTAATATCAAAAATTATTGTTTTTAACACTTTCTATAGTATTTATTTATTACTGTAATTGTGCCATCGTCTTATGATAATGTATCAAATTGATCAATTTATTGTTAACGAACCATATTAAATGACTCTACATTAATTACAATTGTAGTGTTGGGAGTTTTTTTGCCAATTTTTGGCCACTTGTTAATGTTTAGAATTGTACCACATAAGTTGCATAACTGTCTTAAACAACTAAATATTTTCATATGTAATTCCAAAGCAAAGCAAACAATTGCAACTGTTACACCACAACACTGAATCATATATATCACAAGAATGTTTCCCGACATGTTGGGTGCGTCAGGAATAATATTTGTTTTGCTATAAACCTGATCCGATCTGTTGATAAGCCTTGGCCACCATTCAAACAAACCAGTGTTTGGAATAAAAGAAAATAGCTGAAGAATAGAGGATGGCACGTACGCGTTCCGATATTCAAACGAAATTATTTATTTATTTATTTATTTATTTATTAAATTTGGCATCCCAAAAAGCTCTTTCGAGTCTATCGACCCATAGAGCATCAATTATAACATT
>JAQFZG010003671.1:0-13153 GCA_034695465.1 Entomobrya nicoleti | reverse complement strand
TCTACATAATATCCAAATACATAACATAACATAATTATAGTATTAACATATTTATCATACCTCCCATATACGTGACAAATTTTTATAAGATATACAAATACAAAAAAAAATCAAATAATAGTTCAGAAAGTTGACGTATTTTTATACTTGAATTTTATGCTCATAATTTTAGTGTCCATATCTGTGCTAAAGTTGGCCACGTTCACTGTAGCGATCATTCACTCCATCGATCGTTTTTAATCTTTTACGCTAAGCTTTACAAAAGGTAAAAATGAATTCTGGTATTGATTTTGCTATTACTCGTTATAAGCCTATATAAACTTTGATGTTACTTGTATAGATCATATAGACAACATGTACTTATTTTCCCACTTAATTGTCTAAATCTGTAATTCAAATAGGTTCTATGTTACGCGCTCACGTACATGGAGTCGTGGGATAATAAATCAGTTAGCTCAAACATGAGCAAAACCCAGACTGCCTTCTGATTTACTACCATTTATATTAATTTTATGCAACCTTTGTAGCCATAATGTAATTAATATTGACTGCTCCATATTACAGCACACACCTCCACATTGATATTTCCTCTGAGGTTTGAAATACCAATACCAAGTTTTGTGACGTGGGTTAGTCCCAGTTACGACGGTCACGTAGTCATTTAGATTTTCATAACTTTTCGCGGCATCGATTCTCTCGTGTCAATGACAGATGCTACGTGACTTACGTTCAGATCACGTACACCTAACTATTAGGCAACTAAAGTGCACTGAAATGCATATATCTACCATTTATTTTACTGTGGTAAAACGCTCAGCTATAAAAACTATTCCCTTTTGCTGTACCATCATCCAGTCTTCATCCAAAATTTGATTAACAGTCAGATCAAAAGTATTATCCGGTAAAACTTAGTCGTTATCATGGAATTTTCAGTGAAACGTGTACTGTACCTGGCTATTCTACAGCTACAAATAATTACACTTTACGTAAACGATGTACAAAGTATCAGCTTTGAGGAAGATTTAACACTGACACCCTACGAAATGCAGGCTTTGTCGAAGTTTAGACGACGAGTCATCCCAATTCTTCCCAAGGCTTACATGAAACACGATATTTACCTTATTCGATGGCTAAGAGCTCGAAATCTGAATATTCAACAAGCTGAGCAAATGCTGAAAAGCAATTTGAGATGGAGACGGGAACAAAAAATGGACACGATTCATCAGGAAGATTGGTCAGACATGAAGATGGATTATCCTTACACAAGCAACACGGTAGACAAATTTGGCCGTCCAATTGCAGCAGTTCCTTTGGGACAATGGAATTTTAGAAGAGTGGCTTTAACTGGAAAAATGCCGAGATTACAGCGATACATGAATAAAATTATGGACGAGTTATATTTGCGGGTTATTGATGAGCTGTACAAAGGAAACAACGTGACACAAGTTAAGGTTATTTTCAATATGGATGGATTTAATCAGTTTCAACATGCTTGTCCACTGTGTTTACCGGCGTATACCAATTTTGTGAGAACCTATGAGGACAGGTATCCCGGAGGTGTGGATCAAGTTATTCACATTAACAGTAAGTATTAATATAAGAACACTGTCTGAAATACTAAAACTGGGTTGGGTTTCCGTGGCATTTGTTAATTTATATTTTTCAATTTGTTTAACTTTTAGCACCACCAGCTTTCGATATGGTTTTAAGTGTAGTGAAGCCATTGTTCTCTCCTGCTACACAGAAGGCTGTCAAGGTTTTTGATTCGAACAAAAAGGTTTGGATGAAATATCTGGACAAGGAAATCAGTCGAAACCAAAGGAGTATTGAGTTCGGGGGCACCAAAAGGAACTGACAAAATTTCCAGTTATTTTTATTGTTATGTATGGATATAGTTGTTATCTAATGTATTTGAAAGGCAAAGTTTTTTGTGTTGTTGTTTTCTTACTTAAATTCTCAAACAAGGAACGTATCGAATCGTTGCTGGCAATCTCAAATAAACTAAAGAGATTATTTATTGAAAATTCACCACACATGGTTTAAAGCTTTACTTCAAATTGATGGATGTTGGTTTTTTTTGTATTGAGATATTATTCCAGAAAATGTTTTTACATGAGTAGCACGTGTATGTAAATCAGTTTACAAAATTTGATTTTCAGTACAACATTTAGCGGCATATTTAAATCAAAATAGCACATGTTAATATAGATATAAGAAGTATATGTGGAACTCATAAGTAAGTGTGATAAGTATACATATCAATTACTCTTCTTGCGTGAATAAAGCGTTAGAATGATAATTCATTGGGATAGTTCCTATAATAATCTAGAAGTTATGATGAGGTTCAGCATGTATTGTGTGTGTTATATTGAGTTGTAGAAAATTCGATTTGCCTTGTAAACGAATGAAAGACAAGTTTTGACTGTCTGGTGATATTAAGCTAATTTTGAAACTTATGCCTTTAAAACTCCGTTTAGTCATGCCTTATTGTAAGTTCCAAATAACTTACGAGGGCTCTGCAAGACGTGTTACCCGAGTTGGACCTTGATACTATGCATGCTAAATACACTTTTTAATAAGATTATTGTGGCATATTCACATTTTCTGAATGGGCCTTTGGTTCCAAGTTATGGGCCATAACTTATCTTGAAGCTATTAGGTCTACAAGAACTTATGGGGTTTCATACCTACAAAAACAGGCTGGAAAATGTTTTTTTTTGGTTTTTCACAAATATATATTATCTGAACATAAATATATTATAGGTACTCATACTTTTAGAATTTCAAGGATATTTACAATACTGGTAAATAAAAACTGATTTTTATTCACATGTAGTCATGCTGGCCCACCGAATCTTACAAAACCTGTATATTTATATATACTTTTAAAAATTATGTAGAAAAAAATTAAATTTCCGATCAAAGTATCAAATTGGGCATAAAATGGTACAAATCTGTACACACATTTTCGTATACTATATAGAGTTTATTTTTGGCTGACATCCTTGCCACACACCATACGAAAAGGAGTTATAAAATGCGTCTTTCTGCTATTTTGGTCAACAAATCATCTCAAACATGAGCAAAGACCAATAAATATTGATTTATTTTATGCAAAATACAAAAATTATAATGTTCCAGCTTGTATTTGTACGCATGAAACACCATAAGATCTTGTAGACCTAGTAGCTTTAAGATAAGTTATGGCCAATAACTTGGAACCAAAGGCCCATTCAGAAAATGTGAATGTGCCACAATAATCTTATAATAAAGTGTATTTAGAATGCATAGTATCGAGGTCCAACTCGGTTAACACGTCTTGCAGAGCCCTCGTTAGTGTATATATTAATAGAAATTACTACGATTCAGAATTCAGTCTGGCAGTATTACAACACACCGAACAGATGGTGCATATCAAAGTATACATGGCTTCGAAAATTGTGTTCTATTTGAATGACAGCTTATAAATCATTTATCACAAAGTTGCTGAATAAAATATCTTGTGTGCCTCATGAACCCTTATTAAACCTAGCAGTTATCACAGACTGAAAGGTGACAGCTGCTATACCGACTTCTGGGTAAAACTTCTGGTTCCGTAATTTAGTTAGTGTTTCTTGGTGACGTTATCAAACAGATGTTGCTTTAAGCATTTGGATTTTTTTATGCGTGCTTCCACGATTAACAATATTCTCTATAATTGTCACGCAGTTGGGAAGTTGGTATAGTTAATATGTAATTGTACTAAGTGGAATATGATTAGTCAGCAAGGTACAAATACTTTACCGAATCTCAAAAGCATTTAACTCGTTAACACTGAAAGAAACTAGACAGTGGTTGGTTATGGATTGTTTGTGTCTGTTAGCGACTTTAAAGCGAAGTTGTGTTTTCACGGTTTCAATAATCATTGTTCACTTCATTTTAGTTAAAAGTAATTGATCAGTATTAGCGCTGAGATTATTTATCGATATTTCAAAGCAAGCTTAACGACTTCGTTTGAACTAACAAGGGAACAAAAAAATATTCTCCTCTAAATAAGCAATTGTGTAGTTATATTGCCAAAAATTAAAACGCTGATGTTTATTTTAACATACAAATTAATTTATTTTTGGTGCACAATTTTTAATATTTACCTATTTATCATATTAAAAAATGAATTCAAAGTACTCGGAAAATTCTTTTAATATAAGTTGATTGAATTCATTAGCGAAACAGTGTTAACATTTTATGTACGTGCTGATTTATTTTAGTTAAATTTATCTAACTTATAAATTCATTGTACTTGTTATCGGAGTAGAACAGAGTTTTTTTCAGAATAACTTACCAAAAAACATCTAAAAGAATTGAGTATTTATAACTGTTGCTAGAAATATGAACCGAGATGTCAATAAAGCCTATTTATTTTATTTATTGATGTTACAATTACAATGTTTAGGTTGAGCTGTTGAGTTCTAAACAATTCCTCCTATTAACACAAATTAATATTTTTCCCAACAGCTGCTTTATTTTCCAGTATGCTATCCTGGGATTCAAGATCCAAAATATAACAAACCGTTCCATAACAAACTCCACCATACAAAATCCCAATCCAATTGCAATCACCACAAAAATCACACTTATATTACCACTCATCTTAGTCTGGATATTACTAGACGCCGAATCAGTCGTTTCATCGGGTCCCATACTTTGTCTTGGTTTACGTACCTTAGCCAACCAGTCCGTAAGTCGTTTCCATCTTGGGAAAAATCCAGCCTGTTTAAAGCCTGCAAATCTATTTAAAATATTTTGTGCCGGAGTTCCAAAAAAGGTTTTTGGAGAAAATGAGAAAAACAGGCCACTTTGAAATAAAGCTTCCTTCCCAACGTAAACTTTTTCACTGGCGTGATAGAATCTTAACACAGTTTCCATTTCAAGAGCAAATGTATCCAAAACCACTGCAGCCCTTCGGTTACATTTCAGAAGCTTTCTCATGATAGCATAGTTTTGATAGTATGACACCGCATCCTGATTCATGGACACTTTTCCTAAAGCCATTGTAATTGGAATTATTTCTGAATTTTTATACACAGTTTCAAAGAATGGTGAATCAGTACCTTCAAATTGTATAACATCTGAACGAACGTTAACAAACTCGTTAGTATAATAATGTGGATTAATCATTTTGAAATTGTTTTCAAAGCAATTAATAAAAATGCTATCACATTGGTATACCGCAGTTATTCGCGAAGCTTTCACGTACACTTTAAACGAATGATCAACAAGCTGGGAGAAATATTCGTATGGGACTTTGGCTCTAGGTTGTATCATTTTCAAAATGTTATCTCGTTTGTACGCATTGCTTAGGACAAGAGCCCCAAGAAATAGAGCAGCAAAAATCCATCTTAGTGAATACATCTGTAGCAAAGAGCTTGCAAAAGGGTTGCCCTGCTCTAACATAAGTTTGGTCGCCGAAATTAGTAAATCAACACTATTTCTGTGTAGGCGATTTGTTTCCATTTTAATTATAGGGAAATATGTGATTGTAAATGGAATGAGGATAAAAAATACAATTACAGTAGAGGCCCACAAAGGCCACTGGAAACTGGAAACAAGTTGATAAAATGGTAGTGCTTTGTATTCAGACCGGCCGCAACTGATAAAACGGTAGTTTAGTGTGTAAACTACACTTGGTAGATTTAAATTGTGCACTTTTCTAAAAGAGGTTCTTATATAGAACTCTGTGGGTTGATCATCAATGCATGCATTTCTATTAGATCCATTTTGAAGTATGGACGATACCATATGATTTATGACGTAAGTTTGCAGAGTTTCCAATGGAATCAATTTCACTTCATAATTTAATTTGGATTTAGAAATTTTTGAAAGTTGGCATTGAAGACTACGACTTACATATGATTGCGCTAAGTCAAACTTGGATTCAGTAATCCTGTTCGTAAAGCTTTCAGGAATATTGGCTAAGTTTTTCGCGGAATAAAAATTAGGTTCCACTTCGAACTCCTGAATTGGTTTACTCCAAGGTTTTACTGTAGCCAATTTACTGTACGTAAAATACTGAGCATTGGATTCTGTAACTTGTTTTACGTCAAGTACCAGATATATGTCTAAATTTCCCATTGGTCGATTTCGTTGATAAAGTTCGGATTTTATCCAGGTACTAATTAGTCTACTCTTTTTATATGTTTTGTCTATTTGTAGCAGAATTGTGTTAACCCGTGGAATTGAAAGAGAGGTCAGTGCATATGGAACAAATTTAGTGTATCGCAAATGACTTTGGCGAAACTGTTCTTGGCGGGTTTGCCAATACCAATAGTTGCTTAACCCTTTGTACGAATAATAAGTTTTGTCTGGGAATATATTGACGTATGATTCACATTTCCATGGGCGGATTTTGCCTGAAAATTTTATGAAATCAATTTTCGTGCACAAGCTATACTGGCCCAACCATTTTAGTCCTCCGTATATTAGTTTCGAACGGTGACAGTTGAAGTATTGGCTTTGTAGGGCTTTAGACCAATTTGCCGTTAAATTGAAAACATTTCCCAGTCTATTTACCACTAACTGGTTGTTGTTGTGGGGTATGTAGTAAAAATCATGGTTTAATAAGGCCTCCGGTTTCTTACCCTGATAAATCAAAAGTTTGGGACGATGACTAATAAATTCTAAATCAATGGATCGTAATATGGTTGGTACGTTTAGGTTTGGAATGTCAAAGTTGTTATTATTGGTAACCTGTACTAAACAATCTTGTATTGGTACGAGATAACTGTTTAAAGATGATTTAAAAATAGTTGCTGGAACATCAGAGCGAACAAATTTAATACATGATAACACAATCAAAGAGGTGAACGAAAATGGAAGTTTACAGTTGAAAATTAGGTTGTTTCTAAGATACACGTTCATTTTGGGAAATTTTGTAGATAAAAAATGGGAAACAGTGTGTTTTCAATAAAGCATAATTTTTGGATATAGTATAAAGTGGATAGAAAACTCAGCAAACTGTTATAGTGGGCATTCATGTTTTCGGACTAATGAAAGACACGTCAGTTAAATGTAGTCGGGGTGAAAATAACAAGAAAATATGGCACGAGGCAAAAACAAAAACAGGAAATTACTATGTCGTCTTATTATAAAATGGATTTAATGAGAAGTGTGTTGTATAGTATCGATTATATTTAAACGGTAAATTGTGGATTTATGACAGATATTTCAGTGTGGTTAGTCGCAATAATCACCAGTCCCCCTAATAAATAGCCTAGCTTATAACACAAGAACTAATGGTTACCTAAAGCTAATGTCACGACCAGTGGTCTGTGAATATAAACTTTAAATTGCCTGCTTTTATAACGTAAAACATAGCTTGGCTGGGTAAATCATGCGTATTATTAAACCACAAAGTATACGATATTTGAAATTTTAAGTGCTTTTCTGTTTTGAAGGAACATTTTTTAGTATGAGGCACAAATAAATTAAGGATTAATTTCATGTGGCTCGTGAGTTTACGTAATAAATTAACTGTTTTTTAACTTTGATTTGTTTTTCGATAAAACTTGTGAAACAATGGTCTGTAAAATATCTCCAGTAAAAAGTTTTTGCTATTGTGTTCTAAGTCAAATTTTCGGATGTCCTAATTGTTATGATAAGCAAAAATTAAAATATAGCAATAATTGAATGGTGCAAGGTATTTATTCAATTTTGTAAACTGTATGTTTTCCACATAGCGTCCATTTACCCAAATATTTCTTAGTTCTTAACGATCTATAATTGTGTGTGGACAATCATGCAAAAGATTTTTTTAATTATGGCTAGAAGCATAAAGCGTGATATCAATAAAAATTAATAGTGCTGCTACAGTTTCAGCTCAAATATTGGAAAAAAGTTTAAGTCACGCTTTATCGTGCAAGTTGAGAAAAAATCCCACTTGGTAATTTGGGCAAAGTCTAAATCTTCGTGATAACTACATAGCTGCAGTTATTATATCGGTTCTCTGAGTTATTATCCTCTGCTCAAACTCCAAAACACTTTTAGTACTAATTCTTATTGTAAAACCCATAATCGAATCACAAATTTGTTTGAAACATTCCAATATTTATAAAGTATTATTTTAGCAATGAATTAACTAGCTGTTTTTATTTGACCAAAATACTTACAAAAGTAGAATTTTGGGATTATGTACCCATGGTTTTGATAATTGCATGGCGTGCACATTTATAAAAAAATCGTTTTGTTAGAAGCGACAGCATAAACCGTTTATAATTTGTGGCTTTTATTTTATAATTAGTGACTCTTATTTAGCAACTCTTATGCACAGTGTGTAGTTTTTCGGGAGTTGATGTTTACCCTAACCTAACATTGATGAACAATTAAATTTTTGTGTCATTCATTGAAAGGCTTTATAGTTATATTACTTTTAAAATAAATAGCTAAAGTAAATGAAATATTTTTATTCACGCATTTCATGCTCATAATTTTATTGTTCATACATGTGCTAAGGTTGAATAAATATGGAATCCTATTTGATTCACCTTTTTGCAACACCAAAAAATATCGTCTTAAATCATTTTATAAGGAACCTTTTTTGAACGTTAAGATTGGACCCACAATGAAAGCTAACTTTGTAATAACGGGGAAGTCTTGATGTAGCAACTTAGTGTAAAATGGCTTGAAGATGAACATATTAACCAAATAAATGGCATTTAAGTAACTGACCAAGCATTTATTTAGTTAGAATTTAAATAACCGATAAGAAAACTTTTGTATTAATATTGCTTACTAATTGTAAGCCTATATACACTTTGATATTACTTTTATAGATTATATATGAAACATACATTTAATTTTCCCACTTATTGATTAATTGTCTAAATCTGTAATTCAAATAGGCTCTATGTTACGTGCTCACGTACATGGAGTCATGGTATAATAAATCAGTTAGCTAAAACACGAGCAAACCCCAGACTGCCTGTTGATTTAGTACCATTTATAGTTATTTTATGCAACCTTTGTAACCATAATGTAATTAATATTGACTGATCTCTATTACAGCACACACCTCCACATATGTGTTTCCTCTTTGATTCGAAATCCCCAATACCAAGCTTAGTGACGTGGGTTAGTCCCAGTTACGACGGTCACGTAGTCATTTAGATTTTCATAACTTTTCGCGGCATCGATTCTCTCGTGTCAATGACGGATGCTACGTGACTTATGTTCAGATCACGTACACCTAACTATTGGGCAACTAAAGTGCACTAAAATGCGTATGTCTACCAGCCATTCGACTATGATAAAACCCTTCAGCTATAAAAACTATTCCCTATTGCTGTACAATCATCCAGTCGTCTTCCAACATTTGATTAACAATCATATCAAAACTGGTTTCCTAGAACAAATTATCGTCATCATGGAATTTTCAGTAAAACGTGTAGTGTGCCTAGCTATTCTCCAGCTGCAAATAATCACACTTTACGTAAACGATGTACAAGGTATCAGCTTTGAGGAAGACTTAACACTGACTCCATACGAAATGCAAGCTCTGTCCAAGTTCAGACGACGGGTTATCCCAATTCTTCCCAAGTCTTATATGAAACACGATATTTACCTTATTCGTTGGCTAAGAGCAAAAAATCTTAACATTCAACAAGCCGAGCAAATGCTGAAAAGCAATTTGAGATGGAGACGTGAACAAAAAATGGACACGATTCATCAAGAAGATTGGTCAGACATGAAGATGGATTATCCTTACACAAGCAACACAGTAGACAAATATGGCCGTCCAATTGCTGCAGTACCTTTGGGACAGTGGAACTTTCGAAGAGTAGCTTTAACCGGAAAAATGCCAAGATTACAGCGCTACATGAATAAGATTATGGACGAGTTGTATTTGCGGGTTATTGATGAGCTGTACAAAGGAAACAACGTGACACAAGTCAAAGTTATTTTCAACATGGATGGGTTCAATCAGTTTCAACATGCATGCCCACTGTGCTTACCGGCTTATACAAATTTTGTGAGGACGTATGAGGATAGGTATCCTGGAGGCGTGGATCAAGTCATTCATATCAACAGTAAGTATAAAATAAGGAACACCGTTCGAAATTTTTAAACTTGGCTTCAATGAGTTTTGTTTACTGACGTAATTTTTATTTGTTTGATTTATAGCACCACCAGCTTTCGATATGGTTTTAAGTGTAGTGAAGCCATTGTTCTCTCCTGCTACACAGAAGGCTGTCAAGGTTTTCGACTCTAACAAAAAGGTGTGGATGAAATATCTTGACAGGGAAATAAATAGGAACCAAAGAAGTATAGAGTTTGGGGGCACGAAACGAAATTGAAAATATCCATTTATTTTTAAACGTGATATATGTATAAGTGTTATTTAATGTGATTAAGAAAAACTTCGGAAGTTTTGTATTATTTTCTTACTTATACTCTCAAACCACGAATATGTTAATTAGTTTTTGTGAATCTCAAATAAACCAAACGATTTATTTATTTAAAATTTACAGTATATGGTTTGAACGTTTACTTTACATTGAATTCATGACTTAAAAAACATTGTGTGGTTCTTCAATATCTAATGCTTTATTTTTTAGTTCCATATTTAATACATTTTGCATTGAAATATTAATTGACATAGAGTTTTACACTAATAGCACGGTAAGACTCAGTTGACACGATTTAATTTTTAGTAAAAACTTAGCACCATAATAAATCAAAGTGCATATTAATATAGATATGAGTAGTATATGCGGCTTCTTGTTCTAACTTTATCAATTTAAGACATAATTTAAATTGGTCAACCCAGAACTTAGGATGTGATTTAAGACAAACGTTGTATCACTTCACATGCATGTCATATAAGAATATACACACTTAAATTTGACATGTTAAAAAAATTTAAGAATTTACTGAAAAGTTATGGCTGATTTACAATATGAAGAGATATATTAATAATTAAGGAGATTCATTTAAAACTGTTTTGACTTTTTACCGTTGAGTCGGTTAATGGTCGTATATTTCATTAATCGTATCAAAATCTTTATTTTTCGAAATAGGTTGGCAACAAACACCACAACTCAAAATATCTTTATGAGTCTAGAAACGTAATATAAACGGAATTCATGTAGCATCAGTCATTGTCAACAAAGCAGTAATAATGGAAAGTACTCGAATTGTCTTCAGGTGTACGTGACAAAACTACGTCATTCGAACTACCTATTTATAATTGTGAAAGCCTCCTAGAGGATATATGTGACATGTGCTGTGAATTGATCCCACAGTCAAGGCTTATTACAATTTTCCATTATAAGGTTATATGCAATTATATAAATTACAATAAATCAGAATCAAGTCTAGCACCATTGCAACACAGCAAAGATGGTTCGTATCACACAGTCATGTTTTCGAAAATAATGTGAGTGTGATGTTGAAATGACAGCTTACAAAACAAGAAGTACGAATTACATGTGGTGTGACATATGGAAGCGAATCTGTGAACTCAATGAACTCTTGGTAACCATAACAATCTACAGCAAACCAGCAAGTGACAGCTGCTTCAATGACAGCAATATTCTGGTTCCGGAATGTTTCTATGTGGCTTTATAAAACAGACGTTGCCTTAGATAATATGTATTTTTAATCTGCAATTAACAGTTTCAACAAAATTGTCACGAACTTGGGAAGATGGTTTAGTTGTAGTTAGATAGGCGAATATAAATAATGTAATGAGATGAACCAAATGACAAATATTTGGAAGAAAACGGTCAGTGTTCGGTAAGTCCTTTTAAAATTATTTATTATTTTTAAAGTCAGGTAGTGTTTTTACAGTTTGATTTAGTATTCATTACTTGTATTTGAGTTAAAAGTTAATGATTTGGTATTAAAACTTAAGTTATTTACTGATATTCTAAAGCAAGCTGAACTACTTCGGTTGAACTAGCAAGGGAACTAAAAAGTGTCTCGCAAACCAGCCAGTGCGAAGCCAATTCTAGGCACAATGTACTTATAAGTTACGATTCTGAATTTTTCTTCTATAAATTGAATAAACAAACTTTCGAGGATTTAAATTTCTTCAAAAGCCGTCGAAACTTTGCTCCTGGTATAATGTTGCTTACATACTTATTTAATAGGCTTAACAGGTGGTCATTGTAGAACACAAGATAAACAAGAAATAGATTCTGGCAAATAAACCAATGAACTGAACTTTATATTCCACATTACTGCAACATGACCTCATAATGTACAAAATTAAATATTGCCCTAGTAAACTCTTTGTTCGTTTTACATAGAAAGGGCTCCAGACTTGAAATCCACGGGTAAAAATGACCCAGTGACTACTCACTTGCTGATATGTAAGAGACTTTTTAGTTCCCATGTAGAAATGAGAGACCGGAAAACCCGTATTGTTTTAAAAATTTATAAAGGAGTTTTTATTCTTCATCACATTCGAAAAGATTACAGTTTGAGCAATCCTGGATTTTGAGAGATGAATTCCTTCGAACTTTTAGTTTATTGCAATCGTGATGCTTTAATATACATGTTTACCTATAATTTCAACGTTAATGTTTATTTTACTATTCGATTAAAGTTAATTTTTCTATTTCGTACGTTTTATAATATTATCTAGTCATGTAACACTTTAGCCCTAATGTTATAAATATAACGCTTAATTCAAGTTTTTTTTAGAAAAGGTACTATTCAAAACCCGTCCTCTAATAAGCTAATATTAACGAAATTGTATTATTTATTACAGAATCTACAAAAACAGTAAATGTACCCTTTTCAATAAAAAATACTGAGTTGAAATAAACCCTAATGTCTCTACATGCAGCCATTCTCTTTCGTAAATACTTTTTAGGAGCATTAATAAAAGCATGCTTTGTATTTTGAGATAAAGTTACAGCTTCACCTGCACCATTTATAAGCGAGTGCATTGTCATAAATACTGCTAGCAAAACCAGACTGCAATTGAGTCTAACTTGAAATGGCACGTTTGCACTTTGTTTAAATACTGCTGCAAGTGCAACCGTTGAACAAACATGAATACCGGAGTAAAAGGTTGGTAAAATTTCTGCGGACATACTACTAAATCCACACTTATTAACTATTTCCAGCATTTTAAATTTTTGTAAAGCGTGTATCGAAGGTCCCCAGATAC
>JAQFZG010003670.1:0-13156 GCA_034695465.1 Entomobrya nicoleti | reverse complement strand
TTTTGTGTTACTTTTTTGTAAAATTATAAGTTAAAAAATACTTTAATCGATTCAAATTTCTAATGATGATAAATTAAATCTTTGAGAATTCTTCAAGTGTTTAGTCAATTTTGTTCAAATCTCTTTAGTTTACAAGAACATCTTTGTTCAACATCTCTGTTTGAGTTTTTATATCTGTAAATTTTTTAATGTAATAATCTTTAATTATGACGTGTAATATAAAAAGAACCTTTTTTGTAATCAAAATTTTCACTGGATCCATCGGAAACGTCTTCCAATTCCATTCCATTGGTAAAGTACAGTTTATAAACTTGAATGAGATTGGAAAATGCGAAGGGCCCATTCTCTGCCAATTACAGGATAAGGTGAGGCTGTTGGCCAGACAGACAAAAACTCAGTCATGATCAAGTCAATACACCGCTGAGCTTCGCTTTCAGCTCCATAATTATGTAATTTCACTTCCACTACCCCAGTACCCTTTGTCCATTTTTTTCGTGCATATATATAATTTTCATTATCTTGTAAACTTATTATAATCAGACAATGGGAGAAAGCAAACACAAAATGTTATGAATGATATTGTGACATGACAGCTTGGTCCATGCAAACATATCAAGGAGACATACGTGGAGTAGTTTAAGTTTTGTATGAAAAAGTTATGGACATTCCAGGGAATCGTTATAAATTCTAGCTCAGATTCCTTTGGATAAAGATACACTATGAAAAGTTTACGGGCTTTAGATTTTTACATGAATTTTACAGATTCTACAGGCCCTACAGGCGTCCCTGGCCATTGATTTATTTTACATTTTTCGGTGCTGTCAGTACTGTGCAAGTCACTCGCTACGTTGGCCGTTGGTAGAAATAGATGGATAGTGGGGAAGCTGGGGGCTGGGAGCCTGTTTATGTTGTATGTATGTATTTAAAATACATAGGTAAGCAGGTTATGAATTTAACAGATTAACGTTGCAGTAGTACCAGTTACGCACGTTCGTTGTCATGATCAAGGGACTTATGAGTTTCTCTTGTTTCTCTTTGCGATGATCCCTCCATTGCTGGTTGAAAAGGGACAAAAGCAGGAGACTTAAAAAACCGGGTAATAAACTTGTATCTTGACATCTAGTCGAATAGTAAACCGTGAGAGAATAAAATGAAGAAGATGCAACGAATAACTCGTTTCTAAATATCTGGCCTTCTCAGCAAAGTAAAAGACGTACTTTCATTCATTCGTTCTTTGGTTACATTTAAAAAAACATCCTTTTCTGTATTCATCCCCTCCCTTATCTCAGCTCATCTCTTAAACCCAGACCTATTATTATCTATCATATGTATATAATTTGATGTACGAGCAAAATACAGTTTGGAGGGGCAAATTACATCTGATCAATTTAATTAATCTGCAACAAATATTTTTTGTCAAATTATTATTAGTTTCGTTCACATTTTAGATCACTATTCATTTTGTGAGAAAGGGTACTCAGGAGCCTTTTATGGTTTCTCTGGACCAATATAGTTAAAGAATTCACCTTTTTTATACAACGTAATGGAATGAACGAATACTAGTGTCATGAATGTATTGGAACGAAACATTGAGTTTATATTAATACGAAAATTGTAAGCAAATCGAATTACTATAATATATATTTATATGTGCATAACTTTTTCGTGATTAATCATCATCATTTCATTTCATTTCATTAATATCCAATGGGCTAGTACTAAAATGCTAAAGCATGCGTGGGAATTTCTAAAAGGGTATTGTTATTGTTGTTGTTGTGCCAAAAATTAGTAACATCCGATTGTAAGTTTATGGAAACGGATGCCATAATGTCACTTGATGAGCAGTATAACCGGCCAACAAAAAAAAATAACTAGACAATTTTTATTAAACTCATTTTAAAAATATATCTAAAATAATTACTACAACTACAAAAATTTTACACAGCTTGTTTGCAATTTAAAATTACTTTTACTATTAAAACTAAATTTCTAATAAGTTTAAAATAAAACATTACAACATAAATAAAATTATTAAAAATTTAATTAATTAAAAATATATCAAATTAATCAAGAACACATTAAATTAATTTAAAACACATTAAATAAATTAAAAGCAAAATGGAATTAATTTAAAACTAAATAACCCAAACTAAAAACTAACTAATAATCACTAAAAACTTTCACTTTGGTAACCATTCATGAACCCAGGGTGAAACTGTTGGTCCAACTGTGGTTAGAGGAGGCGGCGGCGCGTTTCCTAGGACAACAGACCAGAAGGACACACCTTCATCTACATTATCGCCTTCGTCTTCACTCACAAGATCAATTACTTCAATTTGGTTAACAAGTCGGTGAACTTGTTGTGTTGTGTCATCATCATCCACAATATCCACAACTTCGATTTTCAAATCCGGAGATGAACTGAGCTTGGGATGTTGTCTGAGTGTCACATATGGTCGCCTTGGCTTAGTTACATTTTGGATGTTGCTAAAAATAAAATAAAACAAAAACAAATTAAAACCCACAAAATAATAAAAACATTTATTTTTATGAACTTTTCAAACTGTTCTTCTGCTTACTGGACTTTTCTTTGGTGTTTGCCAAATTGACTCCTCGTTTTAAACATGATCCCACAACGCGTGCAACCAATTGTGTAGTCTTTCAGTGGGCTTTTCTTTTTATGTCGTGTTCTTAGATGTGCCTTCAATAACGACAAATTGTAAAATTTCTTCCCACACCCCTCCTCACACTTGAATTTCCACTCCGCATTAAAAAACTTGATGTGATGCACCTGCGCACCTTTCGATTTAAATTTGCTTCCACAGGTGCACCGATAAAATCCCTCAAGAAGACCTTGATTTGCATGGATCTTCTTCTTTGCCACCCGTTCCTTTTGTCTTTTATCCTTCTTTGTTTTCCTCTCACGTTTTGAAACAAGCTGACGAGAAGTTGACGGGAGTGGTGGACTCAACATGCTATCTATATCCGACGCAGTTCCAACTTGAGCCAGTTCATTTGTACTTTGAGTTTGGCCTAAATCAGATGCAGTTTGGTGACCTTCCTCTGGCCAATTTGGGGATAAGATTGGTGGTTTAGTAGCCCAATTGTCATGGTCATTAACGCTGGCTGCAGGATCTGTTGCAGGACCAAAGTCTAACGTCGGAGGTGCAGGTGAAGCTCTTTCTCGCTGCGCAGATGTAGTGCTAAAAACCTCTGGCAAAGGACGAGGCGTTTGGACACCTGAACTTCCCATAGACAATATTGGTGACGCCATTGGCATCGCCTTGACATCTTCAGGCGCGCAGTTCATCTCGAGGACCTCGTTGCTTCCATTTGGAGCTATTTCTGATGACTCGGAAGAGAAACTATGGTCGTTGGAATGGATATTCCCAGATAATGGCTGTGTTTCACTCCCAAAGGGCCGTCGTTCAGCAAAATTGTTGCGGATACCTTCCGCCAGCACTAGATCTTGTCGCACAATTTCTCCAAAGGTATCCAAAAACGTTTGGCAACTTATATCTTGCCCATAAGTCGCAACACCCAGAATATCACACAAGCTTCTCAAGAACCCCTGATATCGGACCAACTCATTTTGTCGCTGCCGAAAAGTTTCCAATATATTTTCACTCACTCCCACACAAATATTGTTCCGGGAAGTAGAAATGTTAGCTAGTTTACATAACTCTGCGATAAAGTGTGGAGGATCGCTACCACTTCCGTTATTTATGCCATTTCGTTTTCCCTCCATTACAGAGTAGGGGTAATCTGAAACAAAAGTCCCATTATTATTAAATGCCCGATCCACTTTTAAAATATTTGCATGTTCGTAGTAGTATCTTAATGAGTACACTTACAAGATGATTCGCTAATTAATTATTTTTCTAGCCGCTCGCTCAAGCTTTCAACGTCAACTCAACCCAGTAGCCAGTAGCAGATCAACAATTGAATTTCCATTTTCCCCAGTTACCTTTGTCCATTTTTCAAGTCTTCCGCTCATATAACCAATTTACATTATCATTTAAGGCTTTTAATAATCAGATAATTTGAGAAAGAAAACACAAAACGTTATGAATGATATTGTGACATGACAGCTTGGTCCATGCAAACATATTAAAGAGACCTACGTGGAGTTGGTTTAAGTTTTGCATGAAAAAGTTATGGTTATCGTTATAAATTATTGCTCAGATTCCTTTGGATAAAAAGATACACTATTTAAAAGTTTACGAGCTTTAGATTTTTTACATGCATTTTACTGATTCGTGTTAGATTCGTCCTGGGCCATACATTTGTTTTACCTTTTTCGGTGCAGTCAGTGTGCTGTGCAACTCACTCGCCACGTTGGCCATTGTATATAAAATATATAAACAGGCTCCCCTCTACTATGATTTTTTTCATGCAGGATTTAAGATTTAAAAGATGCACGCGTGCTGGCAGATTGAAAACATTTTCCGTACAAGTTACATACGTTCGTGATCATCCGAAAAAGGCAGTTGGGAGAGGGGGATATAGAATGTGTTTAATAACTACATGTATAATCTCTACGTGTACATGTAGCTATATAATGGTAAGCATATACAAAAAAGGGGTAATAAAGTATTTGGACATCTAGTCAAATAGTAAAGCGTGAGAAAATAAAATGAAACAGATGCTACGAATAACTCGTTCCTAAATATCCGACCTCCTCAACAAAATAAAAGACGTATTTTTATTATGTAATTAATGCATTAGACTGTAACATCGCCTTTTATATGAATGAGTTGTATAAAAGTAATTACTGTAAAATGTGCATTACTTTTTGTAGACTAATGAGTTTATCTTGTGTCAGATGGCCGACGGGCTAGTATTGAAATGCGAAAGCATGCGTGTGAATTTCTTAGAAAAGGTGATTGTTATTGTTATAGGTGTGCCGAAAATCAGTTAAATCCGAAAACATACAATTGAAAGATAATGGAAATGGAACGGGTGCCATAATGTCACTTGATGAGAAATGAGTAGTATAAACCGGCCAACAAAAATTTCACACAACTTGTTAGCAAGTTAAAAGTACTTCCAAAAAAAAAAGGATTACATTCTTTAACATGCTGGTGTGACAATTGACATTGTTGAATTCACGTGCCATTTACCTTACCTGATGCACTACTCGTTTCTGTTACGCCAATACAACTGGTTGTCATGGAAATAAAATTCTGCCTTCACTCAAATCCCTGCTTTCATCAAGTCGTTGTCAGAACCATAATATGCTTCGCAGAGCAAAAAACCAATTCAATTCGTTCAACTGACTGTTCAAAACTCCTCTGTTTAACCTGTTGACCATTTGGTTCGGAATAGGGTTCCAATGATAATAAAGACAAATCAGATCAATATCAACTCAATCAAGCTAAATCGTGATTTTGAAATCAAAGTGAAATCCAAAGTCTACTGTTCAGTTTCAGGAGAATGGGTGGTGGTGAATAGTGAACCATGATGATGATGATCAACTTACAACGAGATGATAATATAATATGCAATAATGATAATAAGTCGTCATATTTTTGAAAAATGGACTAAACGATAAAATTGTAATCACGGATGATTGATGACGACGACTGATAACGTGGGAAAGTTTGTAATTAATTGTTCTCTTTTGTAATTAACTTGAGCTCACTTTCGAAATACTTAATCCAGATTTTGAGCAAAGTGTTAAAAAAAGTATAATTCGTTTTAGCAAATTAAAAGAGGAGACTAGCAGAGTATAATATTTAGTAAGAATATTTTAATAAACATCTCTTGAAATATATCGTGGAAATAATTACATTCAATAGTAATTACAGTTCAATTAAATTAAATGAAAGAATATTTTTTTTGAACATTTTTCGAGAAAAAAACGTAATTTTAATACAATGGTTAATTGTATCAGGGAAACCACTGACGATAACTATTCTGCATACTTGCAATGATATAAACAATTAAATTATAGCACTAACGTATAAACATATAAATTATATCTATCAGTAAATTCTGGTTTATAATTAATTTTTTTGTCTGTAATGCACCACTGCTCACATTTCCATAATTAGAGCAATTTCGAAGACCGGAAGCAGGTCGCCACTTCCTTCAACAGTTCCTGAGATACATTTTGGAGTTTTAGCTGGCCCAAATCTAGCTTTTGAATGGTTTTTGCAAATGGTCCAGTACGAAGCCCCTTGATTCCTCTTATGCTAATCTGTAACATAAAATATTTCACAGTAAAATTCCAACCATGAGTTCAATTTTTTGAGACATAAATTTCTTGTAAAATACTCACCGTTTTTAAGGCTGTATTAGAAGATAACTTGAAACTAGTGAGCTTCAAGTGACGAAATGCATTTCCAAAAGCTGCATCTGTAATCCCTGGCATTGCTTCAAGATTTAGGATACTCAGATGCTTCAATTCTGTGGAAACAAATATGATTACATGATTATCTAACTATCCCAAAATAATTCGTGTTCACAGTTGAAAATTCGATTACTTTTCAATTTGAGGAAAGCTGTTCCGCCTCCACCAACTCGATTGCTTACGAAACCCGCGTTTGTCAGCTTCCAACAAAAAGACAAGGTAACATCCTCCAACAGTGGAAGTCCCTCCCACAGCTCCAAAAAGAAAAGGTTATCCCCTGCACAATTGTTAATGGTCAGCTTTTTTAAATTCTCACAACATTTCCCTAATTCCTTTGGTAAAGGCAACTTGCTCTCGCGTGGAAAATTGCAAAAGTTCAAACACAACTTCTCCAACTTTAGTCGCTTGAACTTGCCCAAAAGTAAATAACGTTGTGATTCTGAGTAGTAATCCAACCAGACATGCATTTTCCTTAAATTAGGCCACTGAGGATCTCCATATCCACGTCTTGGACGAATCTGAAATCCATCGTGATCTGCACTGAAGACTTGGATTTCCTCTAGGGCTGGCAAGTCCATAAGAAACACGTTATCAGTCACACCCACCAAAGAATGTATGATGCTCCCAACAAACAGGTTTCTCTGGTAATTCACTCGAGAGTTCATTATCCATTCCCCTGTAAACGGATCTACCACCTCATCTCTGTCAATCCTTCCATTCTCGTCACATAGAATACAATTTAGATGACTTGCGCTCAGGTTCTTGATCATGACGCCATTGTCTCGACAGCTAGCAAAAACTCGAAGAAGCTCTAAAGGCTCGCTTTGTAACCAGTACAGGCGGCTCCAATCGTACAACAGTTTGCTTTGGCTCCTCATCCCACCGCGGCGTTCAATTATTTCTCGAACAGGAGCAATGCTGGTTTGTTGAAAGGGATGGAGTAGCTCTTGCAAATTATTAGACAGGCCGTTAATAAAATTCCACATTGAGTCCATGCAGTCGGTGTGGTCCAGTTTGAAGATTTTGAGATTTTTGAAAGTTGGTCGAATTAAGAAGCTCCCTTCTGCCCTTCTTGTCTTTGCTTCAAACTGGGCTGATCCTCCAACAGTTATAATTTCATCACAGCGCAGCTGCTTCAAGTTAACCAAACTCTCATAAAAGCCAATTTCCTTTGCGGAGGTGAACGGAATAAACAGCTTGTCTATTCTCAAATTGGTCACGTATTTGCTGTAGCGCAGCATGAATTCATCCAAGTGCTCATCTTCGAAAAAGGACCTTGGCTCTGAGGGTCCCTCTTCAGCCTCATTGACAATGCGGAGTCGGGAAGGTGGAGGCAGACCTTTCTGGAGAAACGCTTCCATGGTCTGATCTTCTTTACTGGAATCAATTTTTAGTTCCCACTTTCCCTGATGACCTGGCCGAGGGATCCAAAGATAAGCGTTTGCAAAGGCCTTGGTCTGCTTGGAAACTCGTCGTAATCTGAGAAGATCGTTGTGATCCAGACATGGGAACACATGCTGAATCATCTAAAAATAAATAAATAAAATGCATCAAAATATTTATAAAGTTAGCCCATTACTGGGGATGCTATAAGAAAATAACTTACCACATTTTCGGGAATGCTCAAAAGGTGAGTCATGATGATGGCCAAGATACAAAACGATGATGGTATTCCTTGAAGTCCAATGACAGCGTCAGCACCTCCAAAAATACAGAAGGATTCCCTATTTCTCCAGAAATGATTTCCCTCCCAAAAAGCTCCAAAACGGCTTCAAAAAGTACACGTTATAAGGTGTAGTGCAACCAATGATGAGAAAAATGAAGTTGAACAATTATTTCAAAAATTACTCGTAGTGTGTACTTTTAAGCTAATGTTATTGAACTGGCGTGATAATAAGCGTCTCGCAAAAGACAATGATAACATTAACAATATTCCCGGGAGTATTTATACCGATTTAACAAATGATATTTTAGATTCAAGAACAAAAAGACAACGACGAAGAACAAGACAACGAAATAGAATGAGGGTCAAAGTTCGCCGGAAGTGCGCACAAAATAAGCAAAATAAAAACCTTGGCATTTTTTCATAAAGCTATCTTATCGCTTTACAAAGCATATTATCTAAAAACAAATAAACAAATACGGCGGCTACCCTGATCTGGAATGCTTTCTCTTGACGAAGAATGTAAACCCATATATTATGCATACACTTGAGAGACTTGTAATTGGGCAACCTTGATGAATGAACAATGAATATGATGAATCAAGTTGATTTCAGAAGAAATATGCAAAATATGGAATGGAAATGTACAATTTTAACTCCTCCTGCCCCGAGAGCGTTTGACTCCGCAGACTGAAAATCACTAGCCTTGGAGCCCCTGACTTATTCAATGGATATTTATTCATTCTGAATTACAAAACAACTAATCAAAGTTTAATTAATGAATAAATGAAATATGTTTTGCGTTTTTTAAATTTAGTTAATAGTTCTGAAAATTAAGCATTGAAATAAGGTTCAATGTCCAGACTAAATTTATGTTATTCAACGGCATACATTTAATTTACCGATAAACCGTTTTGCATTATAATTAATTTATGTTGTTAATTTCGTTAGAAGTTCAGATAGATTTTTATAACAGTTTCAATAACAGTTAAAATCATACAATCCAATTTTGAAGAGAACGAACAGCTCATCAAATCAGGACTTTTTGATGTATGGATCTCGTCAATATGTCAGCAACGTCATCATGTTCTTCAATGTCCATTCCTTGCAATCGCAAGGTGCATTTGCATTTTATTTTTCACAACTTCATGAGTATCTAGAGTCCATTGTTTGTTGCACCCAAGTTTTCAATTTTTTAATGTCAAACATTCTGTTGGCGGATATGAGGTACCACTCTGAGAAGTATTGCTGATCATTGAACTGTTTCCAGAGTCATTCCCACAAAATGGAGCTTGTGTCATTCGCGTTTGGTTTCCCCATGGCATTCACAGAAATCTAAAAATTCAAAAAAGTTTTAAACTGTAGCACAAATACTCAAAAAGAAGAAAAGCAAGCAAGTAAAAACGTAACTGTTCAGATCATTTGAGTTATTGTCCGTTGTCCAGCATTTCCTGTAGCGTTTGGAGACTGCATAAGCCCTGTACTGTTGTAAGTTGTGTCGACACCAGCCGAATACCCAGAAGCAAGCTATTATGTGTGTTATTTTGGGCGGCTCCTGTGTTTGCTTGTACGTTTGAGGACGGCAGAGATGCTGTACTCTTTAAACTTACGTTAGTAATGTTCACGAATGCTGAAGACGGAACAGATCTAGCTACTTCTGGTGCTCCAGCTGAAACCCCAATAGCACCGACTTGTTCCACAGGAATATCGCCAAATAAACGAATTTTCCCAGATTGATTCAAATTATTTGGACAGGTTGGCGGTGCTCCTGACGCCATTATATGAGTTTCGGAATTTTATATTGAAAGTAAAACTGTACTAATAATTTTGAAGAATTGATAGCAACATTTTTAATTGTCACCATAAACCAAAATGTTGATGCGACAGGGATTTATCTTATAGCTTATAATAAAAACACCCGGTCAATTGACTTTCTAATATTGATCATTTTGGTAATATTGTGAACTGAATAGAAATCATCAAACATAAAAAAATGTGATTAATGCTAGTATGAATTTTAAGGGCTACTTGCAAAGGACCCTTTCGGGTATTTCATTCTCATGACAGTGTAGTATAGTGCACGACGACTGATCAAAGGTTACATATTACACAAAATAAATTGTTCGAAATGCATTCACATTCCCAATACCTGCTTACCAATATTAGTTTCATTGCAATGTACTTGGAAGCGCTTTGTCGTTTTATTTTATAATGAAAATTTAGTGAAAATGTTAACAATTCACGCAATTCATTTTTTACAACCTGATAAAATATACGAGTGCCAAGAAGCATAATAAAAACATAACACACAAAAAGCTCATTGTGCTTTCACTGGAGCGAGAAAGAGTGAAAGGAAGAGGCGAGGAGGCAGTGTAAAGAAAGGGGAAATTAGTGGCAACAAATTTCGTGTGTATTACACAATGCCAAACAACATCCAAGACTTCCTAGTTGTTTTTAAAGCGATACTAACAAAGCCCTCATCTAGTGAAATAATGCAATCAAATATTGTATGTGAAATGATAGGCTCCATTTAACATTTCACTTGTTGGCTCGTTTACTTCATTTCATTATGTCTGTACTAAAGATGTGTCGCTTGTTTCTCTGTAAGAACTAACTAGCGAGGCTGTGTGCACAACATATAGGAGTACAGTGCAAACTATTGAGTTATTCAAAGCAAAAGTATTGTTTGGAGAGTCACCAGTCATATTTATGGGGTTTGAATTTGGGAGTACCGTCATTTGACCGGAGACAATTAGACATAAACGACATAAGACCGGATTTTTTAGAAACAATGACACTTTACATAAATAAAAACGACACTTCACATATAACTGAATTGTAGGCAAATTATTCTAAAGGTTGACACCACTAGCTTCCATACTTTAGAAAATTTCATATCGTGGACCATTTTGCTCTGAGAACTCAAATTAGCATCATGGATTTCCATTATGGATTGGAAATGTGGTCTCTTCTTAAGATTAATTTATGCATAATGTCGTCCGGTCATTTGTCTTCCGGCTAAATCAAAAGAAGGCACACGTTGAATTTGATATTCCTGTGGATAATAAGGGTTATAATAAAATGTCCACTCCTAAGTGATTGGTTTTTTAATCGAATGATTATGTCAATGCTCTTACCACTCTCACCAGTACCAGATTCAAAAAATGTCATTCCCGAATAATCAACTGAGTTGATTGGAGACATCCCTGGTGAAGCTGTAGGTGATCTTTGTGGACTTTGTTCAGGAGTACTAGCCATATTAGAACCATTTCTTTGAGCGGTTAATGGCACGTATTGGGGGCTGCTAGCAGCAATGTTTGGGGACCCCAGTTCCCCCCCTACCTTCAAAAATCGTGTTAAAGCTGTCCAAAAACGATGGAGGTTGACTTGTATTCCTACTATCGTTTGGTATAGTGGACAAGGTATTGGTGGCATTCTGTTGCCCAGTTCCTGTAGATTGCCACTGAGAAGATCCACTAGTATTTGAGGATTGCGACTGTCCGGTAGAGTTGGAACCCTGTGTTCCCACCACTGGCCGTGTACGATGACTCATCATGACTGTTGGCCTCCACTACTTACTTGAGAGTTTGGAGACTGCGATTGAGGAGATCCACTTGTATTTGATGATTGAGTTTGTCCAGAATTGTTGATGAAACCTGTGTTACCACCGTACGTACGATGGTTGTGCATTGGATGATGGTTGTCCTCCACTTCTCGTCGTGTCAAACAAACTGTCATTGGTAATATTTCTAGAAGGGTCTTGTATGCTGGAAAGGTTATTGGTGTTACCTATTTGGTATTTTGTGCTCTGGCTATTCTTTGAGCGTCTGGAGACATGTATTGGGGGTTATCAGCGATGTTTGAGGACCCCATAGCTTCATAAGTTGAGTTGAAACTGTCCAAAAAGGATATAGGTTGATAGTTTGGTATAGTGGCAAAGGTGTCGTTTTTATGATGCTACATCATTCCATTTAACTTTTCGTGCAAAGTGAGTGTCATTGTGTCTGTGTGTAAATATGAAATACATACATAGCATTTTATTTGCTTCAATGCTATTCATCTTATTCTATAAATTTGCAATATGCAAATTAGCAATCTAGGATTCAAATCTTGGCTTCCGTTGGATCCCTTTTCAGCCAAAACGAAGCATTTTTAAGTGTTCAAATATTTTTTTAATGAATCTACATGCGATTGTGGGGATGCAATGATAAATTTTGACCTCAAATCGTGTTTTCTTCATATTTTAAAAAATCATTGAAAAAGTGTATTTTTTTCCGAAATTGTATTTAAAATGCATGGTAGGTTGAGTGAGATGTAGATGACGAGCTGTTTACATGCTCGAGCTCCTTTTTGTGTATCGTCCATTAACGGAACAACACAGCGTTCCACATACCCGCATCATGGAAATCATTTTTATTCCAGAATTGCATTGCATTGCAGCGTGCATGTTATTATGACGTAATGCAAACTGTCTGTCGCCCCAATTTATCTTTGCCTATGAAATATAAGGATTCTTGAATCCTTATCTAAATGCAATGTACGTATAGTGTTCATTAGTTCCGTGTGTCCCTCCGTATCCTGTCTAACTTTTTTATTTGAAAGATTTTTTTAATTCGGTTACTATTGACCATATCTCGGTCAACTTCGTTATCCAGCCAATTCGGTTGACGGCTACGTGAGTAAATGTTTTTTAAATGAGCAATTTTTTATTTTACCAATCGATACTCTTACCCGCAAACATGTCGTAACTTGCCCCAAATAATCCCGAACACTACGCAATCAACCGCAAACATTAAGTAATTGACCCGAACATTAAGTAATTGACCCGAACATTACGTAATTGACCCGAACATTAAGTAATCGACCCCAGACATTACGTAGTCGGCCCCAGACATTACGTTATCGACCCTAAACATTACGTAATTGACCCAAACATTACGTAATCGACCACAAACATTATGTAACCGACCCCAAACATTACGTAATCGATCCCAAACATTACATAGTAGATACAAAACATTACGTAATCGACCCTTAACATTACGTAATTGACCCGAACATTAAGTAATCGACCCCAGACATTACGTAGTCGGCCCCAGACATTACGTTATCGACCCTAAACATTACGTAATTGACCC
>JAQFZG010003669.1:0-13157 GCA_034695465.1 Entomobrya nicoleti | reverse complement strand
CATCCCCTCCTCTTCATAATCTACATCAGTTCATCCGCATTCTTATCATCCGATCGCCTCATTTCACCCGCCGACATTAGTGATATATTAATGGGCGTTAGTTGCGTTTTATGGTATATAATACACAAATTTACCAGGTTCACAACATGCAAGGACCAAATTTTGTACAAAAATGTAATATTATGTTAATGAATGGCTTGATGATTGTAGGAGGATATATGTAGTTCACTTAAGCTTTCGAAATGTAATTATATTTTTCATGAGGAGTAATTATGAAAATTGACTAGTTATAGAACCTGACTTGAATGTTATACAAAAATGTGACTCGTTGAATTTAATGTTGGCATGATTGTAAAATTATATTTCAAAAAAGTTGCTACCAAAAAAATACATCAATAGCATGCTTGAGTTTTTTGTTTTTGCCTAAAGCAAAAACGGTTTAGTACTAACAAGTTTATGACTTACAAGAAAATGTATTTATAATAAACTATAACGTAATTACTTTACTATAACGTTAACAAGAATAACATGTTTCACCAAAAGCGAGAGAAAAAGAAAGTGCAGAGATGTATATTATGTGGATTTGGTTTGAGCTCGGCTTTAGAAGTACCAAGCCATGCAACGCAACGATAGGAAAAAATATGCATCATGTAAGAATTTTGGAATAAGCTTTCACTCCAGTTCTAATTTCAGTGTGAGTGTTCATGTAATGCACTGAACTCTATGCTTCGAGTTCTCTTGATCGATATAAGGACAAACCAGATGTTTTGTGGGAGAAAAGTTCTCTTGTAATACTTTTCATGACAAAAGAACACTCTTTTATGGAAACAAAGCATTTATTTTCATTGAAGGAATAAAAGACGAAATAAAATAATTCTCTAAAATTAACAAAAATGATTTGTCATTTGCGACCTGAAATTTTGTGAGAGTGTAAGAGGGAGAAACTTATTTTGTTCATTTTTAAATTGATAAGTTTTTAGTGCAATTTTATTCACAATCTATTAAAATACAACTAATAATAGCTGGAAACAAACTATGACATGAGTTCGTCAAAAATAAATAAGAGAGGTAAGATTTAATATAGTTTGACTGGTATAAGTATATTGAGTATAAATTGATGAAATATCATGTTATATGCTTGTATTATAATTTATGTTTAACTATGAGATGTTTTATTTTACAGAAACGAAGATAGCAATTCCATGTTCTCCGGAGGAATATTACTACAAGTTGGATAATATGGTGCTCTGCTCAAGTCAATATGTTCGAAACACATTTAAAACACGATGGAAAGTGGAAACTGGCGAGGATTGGGTGGACGACAAAGAATTCATAGGGAAATTTATAAAAGGTCATGGACGAAATGCATACAAGCAAGCTCAGTCATTTCAAAAGAAAATACTTAAAGAAAGCAGTGGTTTGGACGATTGGGACATGTCCTTGTTATCCGTAGTAATTCTAAACTTTGGCGATGAAGCCAAATACGACAAAGAAAATACTGCTGTTCGTCAACTAAAAATGTTAAGGAATGAATTAGCTCATAAACCAAGTAAAAAGTTTACTGAAACAAAATATGATAAAAACGTTAAAATATTTAAGGATGCTTTGTTGTGCCTCGGGTTATGTGAAAGTGATATTGACAAATTGGTAGAAAAAGCAGGTGTGACGTCATCATTAAAGGCTTATGAACGTGTGAAGGAACAGTTTCGAGAGGCTGAAGAATTCATGACCAAAGAGAACTTTACGGACGCCATTGAACAATATTCGGAAGCTATAGCAACACCAAGTTTACTTCTTATAAATCTTGGTGAGACTTATGAGAAACGTGCTAATTGCTACCTGAAATCTGTGAAAAGTGAAGTAGTCGATGGAGACCACTGCGATCAGGCATTGATGGATGTTCAACAAGCATTGGAACTGAATAGCTCATCGTGGAATGCCAATTATTTAGCAGCACAATGTTACCGAAGGAAAAATAATTTATCCAAAGCTCTTCGTTATTATGAAACGGCACTGGCCTTGTCACCAGCTCAGAGGCAAGTGAAACGAGATTTGGATACGTGTAAAGTGCTGGCTGGAGTATATGCAAGTAAAGAAATTTTGAATCCTCGTTTGATGCCAATGAACCTGGAAGAACGAGTGGCCAATTTTAACAATGAAACTGGCATGCAAGTGTCTAAAGAACAGTTTATAATCGAACATAGGGATTTGGCAGGAATGGTGATAAAAGGTCAGGATCACGTTTTTCGGGGTCATCAATTTTACTGTGGATGGGGAGTTGAACAAAGTTTTACAGAAGCAGTCAAATATTATACTAAGGCAGATCAAGTTGGAAATCCAGAAGGGTCATATAACTTGGCAATGTGCTATCATTATGGACGTGGAGTGGACGGAGATGTGGAAAGAGCACTCAAAATTTACAAAAGAGTGGCAAACATGGATCGAACTATTTATGGACAGTTAACACCTTTAAATTATAATGTGGGAGTCGCTGCTGCCCAACATGCGGTTGGGTTATGCTATGCAAATGGAACTGGAGTGGAGCAGGACTATAAGGAAGCTGCTGTATGGTATAAGAAAGCAATGGAGAATGGCATTGGCGATGCGGCCAATGGTTTAGCACTACTTTACTCAAAAGGTCAAGGTGTACAACTGGATGAAAAAATGGCAGAAATGTGCTGGAAACAAGGTGTCAGTTTGAAAGATCTGAATTCTGCAGATTCATTGGTGGGATACTATATTAATCAAATGGAGCCAGAAATTGCACAAGAATGGATAAAAATTGGACGGAAATTGGGAAGTGATAATCTTCGTGGAACGTCGGATGAAGAATTTAATAAAATATTCGCAAGAATTAAAAGTCACAGAGAAAATTTTAACCCAATGGTAACGGACTTTGAAGAAAAATATAATTTAGAAACAAAGGGCCTTACGTTTCGGGAACGATGGACACGTGCTCTAAAACAGGTGAATCCGAACATAGCTAAACTTTTCCACGTTTGTAAACTTCAAGCAATTGAGGATTTAGTTTCACCAACCTACGTGGAAAATTTGGGAGGAAAGGTGCAGTCATTAACACCAGCAATAATTCAGGCGTTGTTCGAAAAAGCTTGGCAAGGTTCTACAATAGCTATTAGAATAATTCGAACAATTAAAATTTGCGTAGAGCTTGAGCATCTACTAAAATCGAATACAACCAACAATTCCAAGGAATTTAAACTCAAATTACTGAATATGTTATATAAGTGCACTATTTTAGAGTTTCAGTTCTTCTGTATTAAATCTCGTGAAATCAAACAAAGGCTGAAAAGTATTGTTGCTGAACTTTTTCTGGAGAATTGTGAGAGAAAGGGGGAGGAAGATTTGAAATTTCGATTTTGCTACATAGTACTTAACTTACGTGCAACTCTTTTCAAAGCCCACGATACATATACACTAGAAATTTTAAAGGAAGGTGTACGCCGCTATCCGGACAACCCATATTACCATGAGCTTCTAATATGTTGCATGGGAGGCAGAAAGCTTTGGAAAGAAGGGGTTTTGTGTGCTAAAGAAGCGCTTGCCAAATCCCCTGACAACGTCGACCTTTTATATCATTTTGCGGTTTGCTTGCAAGGTTGTGAAACTGCGGACTACTCGAAAGTTGTGTCGGCATATGAGAAATTTCTTGATATTGCACCAAGTGAACATAGAAAAGTACCTGAAGCCTTTTACAATATTGCATTAGTTCGTTTTATGCAATTTAAAAACCGAAGCACTCAAGATATTCTTGATATTGTAAGGTTGTATGTGAGACGTGGTGAAGAAGCTGAGGAAGACCAGCTGCCTTGTTACTTGCCGTATGGAGAATCCATCATAAATAAATTCATCAAGGGTTTTCTGGGTGCTATGGATGACATTAAAAACACTGCCATGAATGGATGCAGACAAAGTAATCTATTTGTTCAACCAAAAAGCGTTCTTGAAAGAAAGCCGTACATGAGCAGTCCAGGTAGAAAAGATGTTATATTACAACATAGAAAAAATCTGAAAGAAACTAATGATGAGATATATTGCCATCAAAGTACAATACCTCCAAAACTGACACAACCTGTAGCTAAGAAATTATCAACACTGAAGTCAATTACTTTACGAGAAATGAATCCTGCAGAAGACAACATTTTTGATAATTGTTACATTGAGCTAACTTTAATTGAAGATCCAAATCCTTGTTTTACTTCTATTCACTTGGTTGGTGAGGACAACAATGGGGACACAACAAGACTCTACATATATAATACTAAAAAGGATGCTGAAACAATGGAAAGATTTGAAGCCGGATGTAGAATTGCAATTATCTATCCATACATGAGAATTAGTGCTCTTAATTCAAGTAATGGAATTCGTAACGATGAAACAAAATGTATTGTGGATCTGGAGAAAGTGAAGAAAATGTGCAGATTTTGTGGGGAAAGAAATTCAATTTTAATTTGCACCAAATGTAAGCGTCCGTATTGCTCTCCAGAATGTGTGAATCTTGATTTGGAGCTATTCGATCATAAGCTGATTTGCTCTAAAAAATAAAAGTTTGGCATAAGCCTTTGTGGGAATCACTTACGAATCGATTAGTGATTTTTAATTATTTTCAGTAAATTGTATGCGAAGCACAGATATTTTGTGTCGAAATTTAATTGAATAGTAAATAATTATAAGAAATGCAAACTATTTATTACTGAAACGAAAAATTATTTATATTGTGTCGTTGTACAATTTAATCATACATATATGTAAAACAGAAGCAAAAATTATTCTTCATCATATATTTTTTGAACGAATCCTTTGCAGAGAAATTAATAAATGTAGAAGTAAAATCGCCTTTTCTTATGTAAATCATACTATGTATGCATCCTATATATTTCTGCTGAAAATGAGAAATAAAAAATAAAAGCTAAACTCACTTTCAAGTTAAAGTGACACATTGAAATGTATTTTGTAAAATGAAATTATCTTCTTTGCAAACTGTAGCTACGAGGCCGCAGAAAAAATTGAATCGCAGTTGATTTTCGTTGTCATTTAATCATTATCCCAACCCTTCAGTAGTACCTTCGTCATTCGTCACGTAGTGCTGTCGAAGAGAATGCCGGAAGGAGGGCTTAAGTGGGGGAGGGGGGGCGAGAATGAAGGACGTGTGGAAGATGGAGATGACGAGCGAATGGAAGAGAAGGAATATTAAAGTGATTGCTGAGGAGGATGAACAGTGAATTTGGAAGAGGGCTTTTCGGGTTAAATGTTTTTTTTTAATTCGATTAAATTTAAAAATGGACCCAATAATAATTATCATGGAAAAGGTACTGATTGATGAAAAAGTTGAATTGGGTTTTTAATCCACTGATGCGTTCATATGAATATGTAAGTTGAAATGCCATAGAGCAGTAAACAAATAAATCAAAGAGCGGGATATGAAGTAAAGTTCAAGTTTTACTGTGTGAGGCAATCAAGATTGTTTTTTTCTTCATTTTACGAACGTTGCATTGTCGTCGTGTATGAGTCGTGTCGTGAAGAAGAAACGAGGATTAGGCATTAACATTAACACGGTAGCTCAGCTGCATTTACTATTCAACAAGTTCAGTTGGGTTTTTTTGAGGTTGAGACTGACTACTAGTTGATCGGTGAAAATTAAAATAATTTAAAATTAGTCACTTAATTTCTTTCTTTTGTCATTTGCGTTGCCTTATTTTTGCTTAATGCACCTAAGCTAAGTCGCATTAGTTTCTGAATTCCAACTTTTAATATCTGTTTGACTAACTGTCTGGTTAAATTGTTGACTGTGTAAGTATTGTTGTTGTATTATATTATTTCAGTAATTACTGAATGGACTTAAAGATTAATTAAGTGATTTATCAGCTGTGTTGTGTGTGTATGCTTTTGATATTCTATAATTCTGATTGCATTATTAAATGTTATTTTACATACAGAGAAGTTGGCAATGGATTTCGGTTGTGGTGGTGGTAGTGTTGGGGGCGGCGGTGGAGGGGACAAGGGCCAAGGTGAAAGACTCAAACGAAAATGGAGAGATTTGGATGCTTCGATGAAAGCAATGAAGGTTGCAGTAGTTAAGGAAAATGCGGAAAAATCAGCCAAGATTTGCCGTTTGATGGAAGACAACATTTTGTTGAAGCGGGCTATACTACGATCAGAACGTCGCCGACTTGAGGAACGGATCAGACAAATGTCACGTCAAAATCCGTTTGCTGTGTTTCCTCCAGAAGTAAGTTGGTCCTTCTCAATATATCCAGTTAAAGTTTTAAGATTTAATTTAAAATAAGGTGCGCTTCTTACATATTTCCTAACTTACTGACATATTTTTGTTTGCTGTGATTTAGGTTTGGGAGGCTATCATTGAAAAGATGATTTGGCCATCAGATTTGAACATGCTCTGCCTCGCTATTCCACAGTTGGAGCCTTTGGTGATAAAAAGAAAGCAGACTATTGTCCTGTTTAAAAATGTATGCTATCATAAATCACAGTACTCAGAATTATTTTCCGTTTTTGTACTTCAAATTCAAAAAATCTTTACGCTTGAGAATAAATCGTTTACTTATTTTTTTAGGTTCTTCCGTTGGTTAGCAATTACTTAGTTGCTGAGGATATCAAAAACTGCCGTCTTGTCTGTGCAAGTTGGAATGAAGATGTGTGCACACTTCTTGCGAACTGGAAGTCTCCAAATTTACTTCCCGAAGATGATGCTTCGAGCAACAATCTAATCGCCACCAAAAAGCTGTTCACTGAAAACCTTTTCAATTGGAGGATCCTTTATGGATTGGGATTGATAAATTCGTATAACTTTGGACACCATAGTGAAATTCAAGATATGTTGAACAAAGTAGCAGATCATCGTGGAAACCCATTACTTGGAAGATTTCTAAGTTTCTGTTCGTATAAACATACAGGATTAAATTTCTGGGAATGTGTGTTGCAACTCGTAGAAACATTTGGTAAGCACGTGTGGAATTTGGAGATGAGATGTGATTGGGAGTACCAAAATCAAGTGACCTTTTACAAAACACTTCAGGAAAATCTTATCCATCTTCCCAACTTAAAGTACCTTGCTGTCGATTGCGATTTCTGGGCACTTGGTCGAAGCAGTGCTGGCATGGCAGTCCTCATCGGGAACTCTCCGCTACCCCCATTGCCTCATCTGCAAAGCTTAAAGTTAGCTTTTAGTAAAGAAGAAGGAATGAGCAGCGCATTGTCTTTATTCTTTACACCGCAAATTCGCCGACTGGAATTACGCAAGGAATCATTTACAAATTTAAAAGATGAGTGCATACGTGGACTTATCAATGTGGAGGATTTAGAAGTGGAATTGCATTCGAAAAATGACGTCTCACGGTTGCTTAAATTTCCCAATCCGAATTTGAAGAAATTATGCCTCCATGCCCAGTGCTACCCTGCGCCTCCTGTTTCATTTACTTCCGAGCAGTTTGCTAGTTTACTTGAGAAATTTTCTCGGCTGGAACATCGCCTGGACATAAATCGTTGCCAAGTTGAGCCCTGTTCGCCATTAGGCTCAAGGATGCGGTTTTCCGAGTTGAAGACTTTGGAAATTGAAGTAGGGATTGGTGAATACGAGCGCCATCCTAATAATCTGGATTTTTTACTCTCGTTTTCATCCTTGGAGCATTTGGTGATTGAAATACTATTTGTGTGTGGAACTGGCCGTATGTTTCAGGACTATGACAAGCATTCTGTGTTGAAGATGCGGAATTATATGTTCGAAGGCCAAATGCTTGCTTCTAATATCTGGACACTTATGCCTTCTCTGGAGTTATTGGAGACCAAGGCAAAATACCAAGGACCAGGAAAAAGATTCCCCCGGTCGAATGGAATATACACCAGGGAAATGTTTGAGAATCGGAAGGGTTGAGTGTTTTCCTTTAAAGGATTATGAGTTAATTTTAAGTCCTTTTGTTAGTACGGGGTATCCCGCACTGCCGGGCATTTGAATTTTAGCAAATTCATAATTCCTTCAAAAACTTAATTGTCACTGAATTAGTTCATCCCAAAATATTAGTCATTTTACTGATTGTTTTATAATATTTAGGGTGAACTTAATTGTAAAATGTTAAAAGTAAATGTATTGAATTTGTAGTTTGTAAGTGCTTGCATCTTTAATGCATATGCAGTAATATTAACCCCTTCGATAAGCTTTTCGATGATTTTCATTCGTTTTCTTTGAATTGTAAACGAAATGTTTTGTGGATAATAATGTCAATTAAAAAAATTATAATGAATTATTTAAGCAAAGCAGGTTTAACTTTTAAAAAAAGTAAATAAACTATTTGTGTAGTAGTATGATGAGCTATTTTAATTTAAGAAACGAAAACTTAATTCATTTGTGTGATTGATAAATCTACTTTTTAAATGTTATTCTCATTAGAAAATGTTTTAAATGAAATAAAATCTTGTAAATCTTGAAAGTTTCTTGTAAATAATACTGTTATGCGCTTTTGTTAGATGTAATATGTATTTTCTGAAAATGAGAAAAAATCCAATCAAAATCCCTTTGTTCTAATTAATATGGCATATGGCATTGTATTTTTAAAACGTCTTTATCTTCTTTAACGGTTTAAAGGGGAAAGGAAGGATGGGGAAATTAAGGAGGAGGGATTATTGGGTGACGCATTTCGAGGAGGAGCATGGAAAAAAGTGGGAGGAGTTGAGGAAAAAACTTTGAAAACATGTCAATTTATGGAAATAGAAATATTTTAAAAGTATCACCCAAGAATTATTATACGTAAAAGGTAGTGATGAAAAAATTGAAAAGCATTTTTTATTTCCTTTGATGCGTTCATACGATTTTGTGTAGGATAAAATGCATGTAAACATCATATGCCATAGAGTTGTAAAGCCGGAGTCGCATAGTCGATTCACTTGGGAAAATAATATATCAAAGCGGGAAGGAAACCGAAGTTCGAATTCTACTTTTTCGCAGTAAAACGTGTTTACTTTTTTTTATCGCGAAGCCGGAAGCAAGCTGTTGGTTGCGTTTTGCGTTGCATTGTCGTTGTGGATGCGTCGTGATCAACGATCAAATTTTTTCTCCTTCAACAATTTCACTTGCGTGTTTTCAAGTTGAAGCTGGTAGTTAATTAAAAACTAATTTTACTAGTTACTTGTTTAATTAAATAGTGAAGCATCACAGCTGAATCACTTTTTTTGATCAGCGGAATTCATTACAGTGTGAGTCAATTTAGCTAAATTATTGCATTGTTGATTGTGTAAGTATTGCTGTTGCTGTCGCAGTAAATTGTTTAACTAATTACTTAACGGAATTTTAGTAAATTGCTTCATAAATCAGTTTTAGTTTTGCTGGGTGTGCGTCTATGATTTTAACTAATTGTGGATTGTATTATCTTAACTGTTATTTTATAGAAAGTGAAGAATGGATTTCAAGTGTAGTGGTAGTTCTGGGGGCAGTGGTGGAGATGACTTTGGCCAAGGTTCTCAAGGAGGTGAAGGACTTAAGAGAAAATGGAATGACTTGGAGGCTTCGATGAAAGTGGTGAAGGGAAATGCAGAAAAGACAGCCAAGATTCGCCAGTTGATGCAGGACAACGTCTGGTTGGAGAAGACTGCGCTAAGTGATTTGGAGGCTTCCATGAAAGCGATGAAGGATGCATTTGTTCAGGAAAATGCTGAAAAGTCAGCGAAGATTCGACGGTTGATGGAGGACATCGTTAGGTTGGAGGAGACTGTGGTATGCTCGGAAAATCACCCATTACACGGACCGATCAGACGAATAGAAGGTCAAAATCCATTTACTTTGTTTCCTCCAGAAGTAAGTTTAAATCCTTAAAATAAATGTTTAAATGGTGTGCTTATTATTCTTGATGTCAACGTGCTGATATTTTTGACGTGGTTTAGGTTTGGGGAGCTATCATTGAACAGATGAATCGGTCATCAGATTTGGAGATGCTTCGTCTCGCTTTTCCACAGTTGGAGCCGTTGGTGATGGAAAGAAAGAAGACTACTTTCCTGTTCGAAAATGTATGCTATTTGTATCCTTAAAAATTCTAGTATATTCTTGTACTTAATTTTATTACGATTTCAGCAATCCATTTGACATTCATATTTGTTTAATTTAGGTTGTTCCGTTGCTATGCAAGCATTTAGACTTGAAGGATATCAACCAGTGTCGCCTTGTCTCCGAAAAGTGGAATCGAGATGTGTGTGCTTTCCTCGCGAACTGGTACGCTCCAAACCTGCATCCTGGAACAAGTAAAACGTCTGTTCCTGAATACCCACCCCCTGAGTCATTTCAAGAACCCTATTTCTTTGGAGCTGAATGGAAAATTCAAAAATTCTTGGAGGTAATGGCGGATTGTCCTGGAAACCCACTATTTGGGAGATTTCTGTGTTTATATGTCGACTGTGACTGGGAAGAATACTGGAATCCTGTATTGGAACTTGTGAAAAGGTTTGGCGAGCACGTGTGGAATTTGGAAGTAGATTTTACTTTGTACTATCGGACCAACCCAATTGCTATATACGAAGCGCTTCAGCGAACACTCATCCATCTTCCCAAATTAAAGTACTTCACTGTCACTGCTGACCACGAGTTCATCAGCCCAGAACCAAGCAGCACCCGCATGCCAGTCCGAATCGGAAGTTCTCCGCTTCCCCCAATGCCCTACCTGCAAAGTTTAACGCTAGATTTTGGTGGTGAAACAGGAATGATGAGTGCACTTTCTTCGCTATTTTCACCACAATTATATCGACTGGAATTACTTCGGAAATCATTTGGGAGTGTGGATTTAAAAGATGAGTGGTTACGTGGACTCACTAGCCTGGAGTATCTAAAAGTCAAGTTGACATCTGATGAAGACATTTTACGGTTACTAAAACTCCCGTCAACAAATTTAAAACAATTGTGCCTCTATGTTGATGCCTCGAAGGAATCGGAGCCTTCAGTTTCATTTACATCAGAGGAAGTGTGTAACTTATTGGAAAAGTTTTCTCGGCTTGAACATTTAAAGTTTGGGTCCTACTGTGAAGTGGAGCGATGGAGTTCCTCCTCGGACTCAAGAATCCACTTTTCAAGATTGAAGACTTTGGAACTTCCAATCGATGATAATGAAGACGACCTCCAGCATAATCTGGATTTTTTACTTTGGTTTCCGTCCTTGAAGCATTTGGTATTCCTACAAATGTATATGATTGACACTAGCCCAACTGCAGAGAAAATGGACAAGCATTCAACCTTGAAGATACGCAAGTATCTGTACACTGGCCAAATACTTGATTCCAATGTTTGGACGCTCATTCCTTCTCTCGAGTTATTGGAGATCAAGGAATATGGAGAAGGAAAGTACACTAGGGAAATGTTTGAGAAACGGATGGGTTAAGATGGGGCGCCGGAGGAAATGAGATCTGATCATTTTATGGTTTTAAACGATTAATTATTACTTTTGATTTGTGTTACTCGTTGTGTTAGTATGGGGAGTCCTGCACAGTCAGGCATTTAAATTTAGAATTTGCATGCACAAAGTTGAATTAATTACTTGGTACACGTTAGATGTTAGTATTAGTCGCTTTAACGATAACTTGTATATTTCACGTACATTTAATTGTAAAATGTTTTTAGTAAAGATGTTTTATTGATGGTACTTCGGTTTCAGTACATGTATCTTGATAGGCAGTAATGTTAATGTATACCTTCGAAAACGTTATTTGATGGATTTTATTATTCGTTTTCAATCAATTGTAAACGAAGTAATGTATTTTTGTCTAATAATTATAATCAAAGCAAAGTTAATACAAAAACTGAACCTTTTGTAGCCTTTTTATTCTTTTTGTGTGGTAGTTTGATGAGCTTTTTTATATTAGAAACAAAAACGTAATTAATTTGTGTGATTGTCCAATCTACTCATTTAATGTTATTCTTCAACAAATGTTTTAATGAAATAAAGTCTTTGTTTCCTGTAAATCATCCAGTGCTGTATACAGCATACATATATTTATATATTCTTTGCAGTCTTTTCTGGAAATGAGAAAAAAAATTATTGAAAATCCTTTCTAAGTAAAATGACACAATCCTTCATATTTTATAAAATGTCCTTATCTTCTTGATTGCATACTGCATTTATGCAGCCGTACCAAACTTAAAATCGCTGGTTACTTCCATTGTCAGCTAAACATCATTATCAGGAATTGGCAACCCAAATCGGGAGTTCTCCGTTTCCCCCATTGCCGTACCTACAAAGCATAAAGCTAACTCTTGATGGTGAAACAGGAATGATGAGTGCGTTCTCTTCGTTATTTTCACAACGAATTCGCCGACTGGAATTATTCGGGAGAACAATTTGCAGTGTGGATTTAAAAGATGAGTGGTTACGTGGACTTATTAATCTGGAGCACCTGGAAGTGGAATTGAAGTCCACAGAAGACATTCAACGTTTACTAAAATTCCCGTCCTCAAAGTTAAAAAAAATTGTGCCTCGATTCGGACAACTTCCCTGGATCACCCATTTCATTTGCTTTGGGTAAAGTTGGTAATTTATCGGAGAAGTTCAATCGACTGGAATATTTGGACTTACTCTTCTGCCCAGTTGAGTCGTATCCCTCCTTGAGCTCAGAAATGATGTTTCCATGGCTGAAGACTTTGAAAATGTCAGTCGGTGTTGATGAAGACGACCTTCAGCAAACTATAGATTTCTTACTCTGGTTCCCATCCTTGCAGCATTTGATGATTTTTAAAAACTATACCTATGAAACTAACCTGAATGTTGAAGAAATGGACAAGCATTCTACGTTACAAATACGGACGCTCTACAATACAATTACATTCTATCTGTACGCTGGCAAAATGATTGATTCAAATATCTGGACTGGACACTTATTGCTTCTCTGGAGGTTTTGGAGATTATGGGAGAGGGAAAATTCACCAGGGATATGTTTGAAAATCGGGTGGGTTGAGACGGGGCACTAGGATGAATGATTAATTATATTTTTTTTGTAGTATGGGTAATCCTGCACAGTCGGCCATTTGAATTTCCAATTACATGAATTCTTTTTGATAAAATTAATTGTTAAACTATAAATTCCCAAGAAGTAGACACTTCAACGATTGATTTATAATCGTTCTGTGAAACTTATTTACGAAAGGTTAATAGTTA
>JAQFZG010003668.1:0-13160 GCA_034695465.1 Entomobrya nicoleti | reverse complement strand
TCTCAGGTTCCCCCACTTCATCCTCATCGACTCCAACACGACAGAAATTCCTTTGTATCTCAACTGACGCAGCGACATTTACACTTTTTAATTTTATATTCATTTTAATTTTATCTACATACCTGTTATAACAAATTTCCTTGCTTCAACTGTCACCCGGATGACATGATTTGACGATAAAGTAGGCATTGCTTGGTCATCATTCCACGATTTTTTCACTATGTTCACCAACTCCTTTTGACACGTTCTCAGATTTTCTTCCAACCGATTTATTTCCTTTTGAATCACAATCGCCTTGTTAACTTTAGGCATGCACGCGTTACAAAACGTTATCCATTCTCGAGGGTGTCCAAAACGTTTCAAGTAATCCGCCAACGCGTCGCTTGGAATATTTAACATCTTTTTTAAAATGAACATCACTTGGAAATCCATTTCACTAAGGCTGGGTATTGATTTCACCATGTTTTCATCCGTTGTTTTGAAACATAGGAGGCAGTGCAGTTGTCTGGAACTTCGTATTGGTATTGACGCAGACGATCGTTTATCTGGTTTTACTTTACGCGGTGGTGGTACTTGACCAAAGAAATCAAAGTCGTCCGCCCGTCTTTTTATCCTAGCTGATCGCCGACCACAGGAAGTTGCTGAAGGAACAGATCCAAAAACTTGCTCCCTGTACTCCATACAAATATTATTTAAGTCTGGCTTTTGATCTTCGTCCACATGAATATCACCATCATCATCATTCTTCTTAGCTTCTTCCAAACTGTCACCAAAATAATGGCTGTCGGTCTCATCATTAGTTTCGCTCAGTTCTCCTTTCACTTCAACTTTCACATCGTTTTCTGATTCTGATGGCACCTCTTCAGGATCTTCCATTTGTGATTCATCCTTAGTTGAACTACTTGAAGAAGGTGTCCCGACATCCGAACCGGTTCCCCACAACATTTTTCAACGTACTGTTTCACTTCAACTAGTTAATCATGAATAAAATCATGATGTGCATTATGATGACATCAATGTTTTTAAAAAATTCTAAAGTCAACCGGCGCAACGACTCACTGACACTGTGACACTGACATGATAATGAGAAGTAAACGTAAACATCAGCTGGCAATGCAGTGGTAGTAGCAGTGGCAGCCAAAGCCAGCGCAGCGCAGCTTCTCTCCTCACGTCTGTCTTCAATAAAGACATGATACCAGCAGAGAAGAGATTCATTGTCCTTTGTTCATTCAAAATGCATGCATGAAAGTGAAAGGATGAGTCAATCAAAGCTTTTATAGTGGCAGGAAATATATCTTTTATTAATTAGTCCAGCAATAGCAATCCGACTACTTTCCAAATTAAAATTTACAGTACTTGAATTAAATCAAAGGGGTGTCGGTTTTAAATTTAATGTTAATATTTTTTGGAGGCCTTAATCGCTGTCATCGTCCTCTTCTTCGCTGCCCTTTTTCGTTGTATTAAACAACGATTTGATAAGGCTCTCTGCCGGAATTTTCCCACTTTCATCAGGCTTGAAAAAATTTCCAATCATCCTAAATAGTCCGCTCATGTCACGACGTAACCGTAAAAGATTTGCTGATTCCTGGTGAAAAATATTGGCCTGAAATGAAATTTAAAAAATGACATAAAAGTTAATAGTTAATTTATGTTGTTTAAAAAGCATGTAAACATTTAGATTTAAATATTCAAGAATTTTTTACCTGTACATTGTAAAGAACTGCAGAAATACAGACGAGAAAGTACACCAACTTCATTTTTGTTTTGAATTTTGGACTGGAGCGTAGAGTTTCACGATATGTCGAGATTCCAGACATTTGTTCTGGTTATCTCGCATGCAATTTCAGAATCTATGCAATGTGTAACTGAGAATTGCTGAAATGAAGATCGTTTCAAAATATGACTATTGACTAAATCATGCACGAACGGTTTTTAAATTGCATTGATTGTCAACAAACTAATTTAATAACACGCAATAATTGACAACATGCAATTCATTCATGTGGATATTTTTTTCATTACAATTTGTAAACAGACTCTTTCAACTTTAGACTAGACTTCATGTAAGTAATTTGGATATAAACACGATTCATACCACTTTCCATGCAACAAATGCATAATAATAAATATGTCTCTCGTTTTACAAAAAAATCTAACTTATTTACCATTTTTTTTAATAGCCAGAATAATAAATTTTCTTGACCTAAGTTCAGTTGTAAACCGTAAACATTGTAATTGCATAGCATAAGTTCAAAGATCAAGCAAAGCTGATTACCATGCGACATGTTTTCCATGTATTTTAATGTTTTATGAAAAAAATTAAAAAGGAGAATGCAATTAAATTTCGTTTTTCTTTAGTTGATTAAAAAAATTAAATATCCAATACGTCAATGTTCATAGTAAATATAAACTTTTCATATCAAAATGCCTGACGATACATATGAAAGCACTGTGGAAGATGAGGCAGGAGCTAATGACCAAACCGACGAGGAAGAAGTCAAGGAAAAAGATAAAGACAGCAGTTCAGTAGATGCTGGAAAGAAAGGTAAAGTTCGTTCCACGTCTAACGATGGTGGTGATCGTGACCGTTTTTCCAGCAGTTCCAAAAGACAAGCTGCTCTTCAAAATGGCAGTGGAACTCGAAGTGGGCGACCAAGTAAAGCCGAGTCTGACCCAGCCCCACCTGTAAATCCAGTTGCTCAACAACCTCCGATTCCACCACCTTGGCCGGAGTGGTCTGATGAATTCATTAACGAAGAAACATGGGATGTGGACACAGGAATCGACTACTTTGAAGACGCTTTCGCTGCAACGGACTTTTTGAACTTGAAGGCGTACCATTGGATGCGCCCATCTGAATTCCTGAGGGAACCTCCTGTGGTGGTTAGATTCAGTTCTTCTGTTATTGATTTGATAACTCCCAATGCGCACCTATGTGAAAAGTCGGAAGTGCTCAGATACATTCTGAGTGAGATTTCTGAGCTGTATGACTACAGTATTCAGAACAAGTTTGTTGAGTGTGAAGGGGAGGGCGTGGCTTATGTGCCTAATTATGCAGAGGATGATAGAAAGTGGACACCTTGGGGTCATATGTAAATCTTTTTCTCAAATATTCCTTCATTTCCAATCGCTCTTTTCAAAACAATTTCATTAAACTTGTTTGTTCTCTCATTCATCATTGTGATCCATCAGCTACAGTTGTTGTAAAGCTGGTGTTCGCGGAGAGAGACCGGTGTACAATTCAAAAGGAAAGTACTACGTGCGACTCTACTTCTTGGTAAAAACAGTTACACAAACGTTATAAATTGAATTGATTCGAGAGAAAACTATTTTTACTTTCTTAATCTACAAAAAAGGGCTCTTGGCGCCGAATTCTCGTTGATGACCGAGTTCCCGTTCTTCCTTCGGGCCAAAGTGGCCTTCCACTTACTAGTCTTAATGAACTTTGGCCGCTGCTTCTCACGAAATCGCTTCTGAAACTAGCAACAGTTTCATGGAAAGGCGAGGATGTGAAGAAATTTAGTGCAATTTCTGCTCTCACTGGATGGGTTTTTGAATGGATAGATAGCATGTACTTGAAATAAACAATTTTCCAACATACTTCCAAAATAAAAATAAAACTGAGCAGCATTTTAATGGTTATAGTGACGGTGTAAATGAAACCGAACTCTGGGCCGATCTGGAAAACACCCTTCCGAAGTACAATGATCCCAAAAAAATCCCTTCTTGTTATACACTTCTTCGTCCTTCAAAAAAGAAAATGAAATTTGGCAACAACATTCAAGAGTCTGATACCTTTTGGTGGATGCCACCTATGGCAATGCATCCTAGTGATATAGAAGACGCCACTTTGAAAGAAATAGCTGAAGACGAGCCCTTTGAATTGGAAGTTACAGATATTCTATCCAACATCTACCCTCCTCCTATTGTACCTAGCGAAGATGAGGAGGAAGCTCAAATCATGCTGCCTAAAACGCCATTGAATGTTAAATGGGTTAGGAAAACTGTTAAGGTACCACCACCACCACCCCGTTCCCGCAAGTCTGTGACTAATCATGAAGAGTCCAAACATGCTTTGGAGCAAGGCCAAGCTGTAGCCAAATCAGAGCCGGAGGGACAAGAAGTCGACGAAGATAAGCCTGACAATTTGCTCGCGGTAGATGGAATGACAGTGGCAAAAAAGAAAAAGAAGAAAGGAGGAATCGGAGCCGCATTGGAGGATAGCAAAAGTGAAAAGAAGTCTATGCGTCCAAAAAAACATAAAAAACAGAATGATGCAGAGGCACCTGATGGCGTTGGGGGTAAATCTAAAGCTTATATGAAAAAGAAATCAAGACAGGTTTCGACTGTACTTGAATTAACTCAGCAGCAGGAAACAACGGATGGAGAGGAAGAAGCACAGGATGGTGAACGCTTGGCGAACCGGAGAAAGTCAGTAAGACTTAAAGGGCCAGTCAAGGATCGCTGGAATAAATTAAAAGCTATCAGTAAGTTGGTGAACAGACTTTTTATTTTTTCTGATGTGACTTCATAACTTGCAGCTGCTGATATTATTTTTGCAGTTGTCGGAGACGCTGAAGAAGTTGTAAACGTTCGAATGAGCAAAAGTGGTCGAAAGTCGATGGTCGAAAGGATTGAATCAACTCCTACTGGGAGAAAAAGCCGCCGTAAACGAAAGGATACGGGAGAGTCAGAAGAGGAAATGTCGCTTGCTGAACAACCAGAGGACATCACACCAAAAAAGAAACCTGGACTTCCTTCAGTAGCAGAGATTTTGTACGGTGTTCAGAAATACGCTGGCCTGGACTACAGAAATATTGTTAAGAATTGGGAAAATATTTGCGGAAAAGATAGTCCAGTGGCTTTGATTGTTGTGTTGAAAGAATTTCCGTCCCCAGATGAGGAAACATTGGAGGGTCCAAAGCCACGCGTGCCTCCATTTCTTCAACATCCCATTCAGTTGACGGAAGTGAGGGATTCTGTACTTCAGAAACAGACAGATAGACCGGAAACTCCTTTGTGGAAAAGGTTTAGATGGAAAAAGTGGGCAATGAAAAAGGGACTGATTCCGTGTATGAAATGAAACCTAGCTAATCGTTTATTAAGATTTTCGTTGGTAGTATCGTAGAAATTTGAATTGAACTTTGTAAATTTTGCAGTGGAAGTGGATCATTCGAATGACATCATACGCGCAGTTAAAGCAAAAACACCATTTGTTTTCAAACAAGACTGGTATGATTTTACTACTGGCGCAGAAATGGAATTCGAAGAGGAGGAAGATGAAGAATTTGATGGAGAGGATGATGACGATGATGACAACACAATGACAACATTCTTTTTCTCTTTGAAAAGTGCAAGGAATAAGAATAAACGTTCTCCAGTGACCACCGAACCATCGCTGATTCCACCTCTACCGACTATCCAGCAAACATCACCAACTCCAACTCCTACCCCACAGCAAGGAGTTTCTCCACCTCAAGCCTCCGTACTCAAAGGAAGAAATTCCAAAGCTTCAGTGGTTGCAGTACCAACAACACCAACATTACAGCCACCGGGGAAGGGTCGTAAATTGAGTAAAGTAGAGTCTAGTCGTACGGCGATGGGTCCTCCGAGACAGAGTGACGCGTTAGGTGCCCCCGCCAAAGATAACGTAAAGAATAAAACTTCACGACGAAAGTCAATGATGACAACCAAATCTGGAGCAGCTTCTGAAAGAAAAACTTCATTTCATGCGACAGAAATGGATAACGGATCTCCAAAAGCCGATGAAGGATCCGAAGGCCAAGGTTCCAACATGACTGTGATTCTTCACGAATCTGAAATCGTTCAGGGTGAATCAGACGAGGATTTCGACCATGCATTTAAAAGGAGAATGTTAAAAGCTCAGGAGTACATTGTGCCCACGTCGGCCTGTGTGTCACTCTGGTTTAATTGTGATGACATTGCAAGAAACCTTAGAAAGTTTTGCAAGTTTTATAACTCCCAGTCCATATTTGGGTCATGCTACATTTTAAGACGGGAGCCTGGTAATCCTTCTATACCTATAAGCCCATTATCTTTTCCTGAAATCCAATCAAATATTCCCAAGTACCCGGAGACACTGACAGAGCACAAGCAGAAGAAGGACTGTTTGAATTTTGGTATTGAATTTGATCGGTGGAAGAATTATCATGTTACGGATTATCATATGGATGACAAAGAGGATACTGATTCTGCGTTTTATATGTGTACGTCTCAGTCAGTAGTTGGTATTAAATTATTTTCAGAACCAAAAGTATGTAATGCATTACTTTTACTTATAGTTAGTGATTGTTGGACGGAACAGGAATTGATTATAACGGTACATGTACTCCAAGAAGAGTTCATGAATCAGTATAATGATGCTACTGCTCCGTTGAAGGAGGAAATGCCAGGACCTCCACGTAAGATTTCAATGCTTCCAAAGTCTAAAAAAAATCTAGAACGGTAAATTTTATAACAAGTAAATCTCAAATATTGTAGCCACTCCCACAAGCAGAGGGGTTCTGACTCAACCAAAAACACCAAAACCACCAGATATACCACTAACCTTAGCCATTGAGCCTTGGGACTGGAGACAAGGCGTCAGTCTCACTCAGCCCCTATTAATTTGCACCTGGATAAAGGATCGTTGGATTTCCCATGTTAGCATTCCTGCAGGAAGGAATACTTTTAGGATTTGGCTACTCTACCAAAATCCAACCAATTCAAAAGGAGCGGGTAGCACCCACAGTAGAATACGGATAGCTATGGGAAGTAGTAATAAGAGTAGTCTGCCAACGACACAAGATAGTGAGATGGGATCAGTGCAAAGCGAAACTTTGAAGAAGAAAAAGAACGCCCCCTTTAGCGTACGGATTGTGTCTCAGACGCCAATTTATGTGGGGAGTAAAGAGCAAGTTTTAAGTTATATGACCAATCCTCCAATGTTGTTTTTAAAACAATGTGGTAATTACATTACAAATGCTTACGAATGTATGTGTACATTTATGTACCTTTGTCTTTTAACTCAAATAGTAAAAGTTTTTTTTATAAAACCCAGAGCGGCTTGCTAATAATCTTTGGGGCATGTTTGCCTGCTACGGGAAAAAGTTTCCTGCATATATTCAAAATCTAAGACAGCTTCGCCGTTCCTACTGTCCAGCATATAGCCAGCCTAACATGATCAATAAGTTTGTGCGAGGGACTCATGACACTTTTGAGGAGTTGTTTGTATCATTGATTGCAACGTTCAATGAGGGAAAGCTGGATAGGATGATGGTGTTGACGCTCAGGGTCCTCTTTCTGAATCCAATGGTGAATTAATAGTACGAATTAATTATTTACATTTTGAAGCAAACTTATAATTTCACTTTGCCCCGCAGATTGGAAGAAAGTTTACTTCACGTGGCATTCGTAAAAGTGAGGATTCAAAAATGTTCCAAGGTGTTTTCAAGGGGCTTGGAAAGTACGAATTATTTGTAATAATTTGTTAACTATGGTTTGTATAGTATAAGGTTAGCGAATTTTAAGTTATCATTTATCTTAGGAAAGCAAAGTTTTTCCTGTTGAATGCAGCAACTACCATTCAACGATTTTATCGTGGATGGCGGGTGCGACGCCTGTTCCAATTACGCAGAAGATCACACCGAGACTTCAAGAAGATTGAATATAACGTTCGCCTAATAGCCTACTTACTTGCTAGCGAGACAGACTCGATTTTCAGTCAAAAAGACTACGGGTCAAACAACAATGATCCCGAAACATTTTCTGTGGCGGATATGACAGTGGATCCTGAAAAGGTTCCACCTTCAATGCTTCCAACACCTCCACATTGGGCAGTGGATTTGTTACGTTTTTTAATGCAACGACATCCTTGGCTGATTACCCTGTATCCTCACGCAAACTGCATACCACATCATGTGAAAATTCAAGAGGTCGTAGGAGAACTGCCTCAAAGAGTAAAGGATTTCTCTTGGTATCCATTCTTCCGGGAAGTCTTGAAAGTTCCTGCTGAAACAAAGGTTACCAAACTGCACCTTTCTGCTAATCCTTCATTATAAAATAGTGTAACGTAACCTAAACTAACTCTTCCTGTTCTTCATAACTCACTTTAATAGTCATGCTTTATTGAGCTCGATCTTCATGTCTATCCATCCGTTGGAATCCACATGAGAATCATTAATAACGACAATGGAAAGTTCTTAAAGCTTAATTCCAATCGTCACTTTTCTGGTCGCCTTTTTGAAAACAAGTATGGTTACACAGTTCTCTGTTACAAGTGGACAGTGGCGACGCTGAAATTAGAGCTCAATGATCGTCCACCATCTACCATGTGGAAACTACGATTGGTCACTCCTCATGATCAAGACGGTCCTCGATTTATGAGCAAAAGCGAATTGTATTTACGCTACACAGATAGTGGAGAGGGTCTAAGCGATGAGGCTAATGAAAACAAAATTTCAGACGAAGCTGAAAGCGAAGGGGAGGCAAATCTTAAAGATAGTGATGAAGGAGTAGAGAAACGAGACTCTCAAACATCAGGCTCAGAAGATAGTGAAGAATTTCCCGGAAAATTAACTTTGAGAAGATTATCTGGCTACTATACACCAAACAAAGATTATTCAGTTTGTCAGTACATTTTGGAAACTGACGAGAAAAGGGCAAGCATTTCCCTACGATTTATGGCAAGTAATGAGAATGTACGGCTGAAAGTACTTGTTTGGGACTGCGCTAAGGGAGCAATAGTTTTTGAGGAGATTTTTGAAAGTGGTTTGATTGCACCTTACATTCAATTACATTTGGTGAAGCCAAAACCAAAACCGTCTGAATCTAACTTTCCTACTACAACAGAAGCTTCGGGTGATGTTCGATTTACAAGTCCACTTAGCCTTGAAGATTTGGAAAATTCTAGTAGCGAGTTTTTTGATGGTATCATGAGCCATGCAAGTTACACCATCAGCAAGGGTTTTTCGAAAACTACTTTTGGTGAATATGACGAGGAAGAGGGGGAAGAGTGGGATGGAGAGGGAGTATCGCGGAAAAGTTCTTCCGCTGAAACAGCAAGGGTGGTGCCTTCTACGTCCATTAAACAATCTGGTGTGGATGTGGAGTCACCTCGAATTGGAAGAAAGATGACAAATAAAAGGCGATATATTATTAGTGTGTACGTTATGGAGGACAGTTGGCCACTGACTGATAGGGAGTTATTATATGTACTGTATAGAGAAAGAAAGTTCTTTAAAAGCATTAAGGCCCACCACTGTAGTGAAATAAAGAAGGAAAAAAATGAAAAGGCAAAATTGGATGAGCAGGCTAAAGCAACTACTACAACAACAGGCCGAGGTAGCACTGGTGAGACTGAGAAGCCAAGAGTTTCTGTGGATCAGACTGTTGGTAAAAATGTCAGACGAACGCTTGAAATGAAGGCCACTAGTGCTCCCGAGGCAGAAAATCCATCGAATGCCAACACGGCTGCTGACCCAACGACACCGAATGAGACGAAATATAAGGAATTCCAGTCTGTCAAAAGGAAAACCAAGAAGAAAGATATGGAACCTGGCAAAGAAACACCTAGCGCACCGCCTCCTACTCAACAAGGAGAAAGCTATCCACAGACAGCACGTAGTCCCCCTACTCAAGGGACTGCTTCGGAGACCACTATTGCGTTTGGTGAGGATTTTTCAAAGGTTCTTCCTCAGGAGAAACTGAAAGATCTAGGGAAACTTAAACGAAGAGCGGAAGGTAGCTTGATGGTGAAATATGGAGGTCATCAGAGTCAATATGTGAAGCATTTGGATCAGCCTCATTGGATTATGGAGATTGTTACAGATTCCAAAACGGTACAAAGTACAAACCATACTTTAGACTTAGGCACATAGTAAGACAATTTTAAATGTTGATTTCAGAAATATAAACTGAAAAGCAACTGGTCAATTCTCCGCAAGCGTCTTCTTCTTGCAAAGGACTCATGGGAGAAAGGAGGAGTGGAGGTGGTGTATCAAGATTTAAGCACCCGACTGGATTTCCTGCTAGAGAACATGGTGGAAGAAAATTACTACAAAATCAAACTTCACAAATTTTCAATTGTGGATCCGATAACAAACTTGTATTCTATTTTGCGTAAGTTAGTAGTGCAACGGCTCAAGGGATAGAGTAATTATTAATTAGCTAAGGTAAAATTGATTTTTTTAAAGGTTTGGATGAGTATGACCTTACTGATTTTGTCAATCATGAGTTCATCCGGCTGCTTATAAAGATTTGGTCAGTTGACCCCGAAGACAATAAGAAGGCTGGGGAGAAGTTTCTTCAGAATCGTCTGAGAAAACTCAAGGCCACTGAAGCGGCTGCGAATGAAAAGGATAAAGACAAGGAGAAGAAGGAAATGGAAGGAGAAACTAAACCGACTCCAGAGCAGCTTCTGGATTACGTTCCCAAGAATTTACGGAAAATGGCAGAAATATTCCATCAACGCATTGTGGAAAGAGAGCTGGAGAGGGAGAAAGAACGCGAGAGGGAACGTGAGCGACAGTTACAAGAAGAAAGGGAAAAATTAGGAGTGTCAAATGAGGATGAAAACGACGAAGATGGAGAAGAGGAGGAAGAGGAGACGACTGAAATGAGTGGTAGAAAGAAATCAACTGCGCCAACAGAGCAGCATCTCAGCTCTACGAACGATACCACTGGAGATAATCTAACTGTTCGCCAGTCTCATCATGGTGGTCGGTCGTTGCGAAAAACAACAGCTGATGCCAAATCCGAGAGGACTCAACTAACGAAGAGGACGAAGAAGGTTCCAACTCAGCCCAAATTAGCGGATAATGCAACATCGTACACTAAAGCAACCAGTAAAAAAGTGAAAAGTGAAAAGGAACGGTCAACTTCATTAAAAGGAAAAGAGGCAAAAAGTACAGCAGCCGAAGTGGATTCAGCTCCAACGCCAAAAAGGACTTCCAAAGCGGACAGTGGCGCAAGGAGTTTAATTGAGACGGACACCAACGAATCTGAACCTCAAGAAACTTATGAAACAGAGTTAGCTAGGATTAGGCAGTGTGAGTACGTTGCTGGAATATTCAAAAAGTATGAAAAGTTCTTCAAAGAACCAAAAACGGTAAAACAAACTTTAACGGAGGTGATTGAGAGGGAACGTCAAGCGGATAATGAGGAAGGGCCAAAGAAACGTAATTTTATATAAATATTTTCAAGTAGATTATTATAGGTCAAATCTGTAATAAGTGTGCTTCATTAATAGTCTTACTGACAAAAACGGGCATAAGCAAATACGCTGAGAAAGGGCAAGAGAAGAAGGGGAGAGACGCTAATGAGGAGGAAGAAAGTGAGGAAGGAAGCAAAGAGGAGAAAGTGGCAAACAAATTACTTCAATGGGCATACGACTACACATTCCTTCCACCGACAGAGGAACACGATGAGGTAATTCAGGATCCGTGTGACCTACCGTTGTTTTTCATGAGAACAATTATGGCGGAGCAAAGAGAAAGGGAGCGGAGAGAAGAAGAGCTGGCAGCCGCGCAGGCGGCAGCAGAGTTGGCAGCATTAGAAGCTGAAATGGAGGAGGAATGATTTATAGCTTCTGTGAAGAATGAAATGGAAATAAAACTGAAAACCTCGACTTTCTTTTTCAAATGAAAAGTATACCTAATCTCATTAAGTTTAATAACATTGAAAATCACAAAAATATAAACAAAATATATTTAGCAAGTGGAAATTAGAGAACATTTACTGCGCTAGAGATTTCACCATGTGGAGGTCGGTTAGGGTTGGCATTTTGATTTGGATCTGGGATAAGACCGGATAAGAGAACGCCGATGTGAAGTAAAATTCGCACTGTTACTAGATTCATTTAGTCTGAATCCCGCATTTGCTGCGACAGGTCTTTTCCGAATTGGCCTTTTCTTGTTAGTTGACACAAACGGGCGATTAAGATGGGATAGACGCATGTGGATGTACAGATAATTCCTGATTACACAAACAACATACAAATGCACATGGAAATTATTAGTTTTTCTAACATCTTGGTTTAAATATGATTGTGTTTAAAAACTCACCGAATTTCCACAAATTTTACATTTGAATGGTTTCTCAATTTTGTTCAAATGGATTTTCTCATGTTCTTGGCAATGTACAGAGTTAAAGAAGCCTTTCCCGCAATATTGACATGTATGCTTTCGAGCTGCGCATTATGAACTTTTATCATATGTTTGTCAAAATACTGCTTATAGGTACAGATACTCAAATGTGCACCCTTCAATTTTGCAAGTTCGAACACCTCCACGTTCTGGCCGAATGCCATGCTGCTGTAAATTGTGTACTTCAAAATAGTCCAGACGACTTACTGAGTATCCACAAGAGTCACACACGTATCTTTCTTGAGTCCCTGCTTTATCCACATCCACCACCCTACTGGGCACATTTACATGCTTGTTTGTTCAGTAATCACGGAAGGACCATTGACACTGAAGATGAGCAATCATATCATACTTTTAACTCGACTGCACAAAATGCATCCAAAAATAATATGACAATTTTGCATCATTTTATTTGTGATCAATTCGACTCGCACAATTCATTTGAAATAAACCCGCTGTAAGAGCGATCATAACGACGTAGCTGAAACAATGAGATTTATGACACTAGTGATGATCATTGTTGTTGCTAATGAAAAGCGCTTTCGAACGATATGTCACATGACCTGTATGATATTGTAACCTTTGACCCCGATTTCTGACCCCACAAGGTCACTGTGACCCAAAGTGACACTTGGTTAGTGGTCTACTCGACGAGAACTATTGATTGCGCTATTCAAATGTAAACTTTGACCAAGTTACAAACTTTCGATTTTGACCTTTGACCTTGGGGTCTGACCCAGGGGGCTAAAAATCAATAGGGTTCTTGCCCTTGACCATACTGACCTACATGCCAAATTTGAGCGAAATTGTTCAACGCATTTTTGAGTTATCGTGGTGACAGAGACGGACAGACAGACAAACAGACAGTCGAAAGTTTTCAACTTGTACATAGTGTACATTTGAATAGCGCAGTCGGAACCTCTGGTCGAGTAGATGACGAATCATGTATTACTTGAGGTCACAGTGACCTTGATAGGTTAGAAATCGGGGTCAAAGGTCGCAATGTCAAACACATGT